>JAQFVV010007312.1:50000-109264 GCA_028023455.1 Epiperipatus broadwayi | reverse complement strand
ATAGGTCAATGATGATTATAAATGGTCAATTACTAAAGAATTTTAAAAATTAATATTATATAGTATTTAATATTATAAATTATAGCACTAGGCAATAAAAGGTTAATATAATATATTTAATAATAAAAACCATTGTGATGGTCAGAATTGTATCTAGTTACCTATATTTTTCTAAATTATTTTTTCAAAATTTTATATAATCATTTTAAATTATATAAGTAGCACATTTATTAATACAGATAAAACTAGACTAAACACCAGGAAATGTCTACGTGACTGTCTGGAATATTCTATGTATAAGCACTAGTTTAAATTAATACTAACAATTAAAATATTTAAATAGTATATTATGGAACTGGATGGAATTGTCACACATTATAATAAAAAATAAGATTATACATTTATTAAATTAATTATTGTTTCAAAAATTATTTTAAAAGTAATTAAATTGTAATAGATAATAATTAATTTAAAAATAATAATAAGGTTAATATTTAAGTCTATTACGTCATGATTTTAAAACTTTAGAAATTGTTTACAAACCAAAGTAGGGAGTGACCAATAAAAGATAGATCTTGGCAGACAACAAAAATCGGCTAATTAATTGTATAAACTGGGAGAACAAAAATGTGTTGACTCCAGAGCAGAGGTAAAATTTCAAGCTCTTTAAAATTTCTTTCTTTCTTCAATTTATTAGTCAATTTTATCATAACTTTAATAATATCTTTGAAAGAAACTAACTGACAATTTAAAATCTTCCGAAGAGAATCTAAGAATAGAATTTTTAAAAAGTTCTCATAATAATGTTTCACTAACTCCACAGTTACCTGCCAGTGGATTCTATTAAAATATAATCTGAATTTTCAATAAAAAATGGATGGATTCTTAAAACCAAGTTATAAATTTTGTAATATTCAAAAATGTTAATGTTGTTCGTTGATATAGTTTGGATAGCGTATTACTATGAAAACTGCTTTCGATGCGTATAAAATTAATGAAAGGATATTATGCGCAAAGTTAATGAATAGAATGGAAAATAAAAATAAGTATTATTCAGTATAAGAATAAATGGACAAAAAGAATTTTTATTATTGAAATAATTTAAATTGCTTTCTTCAAGATGACCTGAGCAAATACTCTAGAAATAGTTAAAGATTGAAAATGTTGTATATAAAATAATAATGAATAAAAGTGAAATTTACCAAGGAAAATACTTGCCTAAAGAAGAAAAAATATTTTACAGAGAAATAAATATAAAATATTGGATCCATGGAAACATGCAATTGGTACCGTAATGATTAAAGAATTGTAGTTCAGCTAGAAAATAAAGATGCATCAATGCACCGTCAACGCGCCAAGGTAATATTCGCCCAAACATTAAAAACTTGGTGGGATAACTAAATAAATGTTTTTTAATAAATTTGAATTAAACATTGAAACTAAAGATCGTCTAAACAGTTTACTAAATGAACTAATGTATTTAAAACTTTAATAATCAGAAAGGAGAACATTCGGACAAAAGAAGAAATAATAAATATTATGGGACTAATCAAGATTTACCGCCAGAAAATATGTGATTATGGTTTAAATTATTTTCTTTATTAATCTAAGTTAAACATTAAGTTTTAGATAGCGATAGGGAAACAAATACATTAATTTGCAATATAACATTATATAAAATAATATGTTTGATTTTGAATGTTCAAATAAAATTGTATGTGTGTGGAATTTTTGTATGTTTGCGATGCTCAAGGAGAAAGAAACCTACTACAAACTCTCATAGGAAGGTAAAGATTATTTTGGTAACATTTTATGGTTATTAATGATATAATGTATGTTGTATTTAGTTAGATCTGCTATGAATCGAATGAATGAAATGCAAAAGTTTTATTGTTATAATTAATGTAAAACGCATTTTGAAAAACAACACTTTAAAACACTTTGAGATGTAATTAGATTTTTAAAAATATGCATACGATAATCCTTTTATGTGTTATTAATATAGTTCAATATAACCAATGGTTATGTCATATTTTCTGTTAATTTTTCCGATTGGGATATTTAAGTGGTATTTTAACAAAACGTAGATGTCGAACCTACAGTGTAATAAAGCAAGACAAATTGTTCTTATAGAATAGGGAAATGTTTTATAGTAGTGAATTTTGTTTATTGTTTTAAAAGGTAGTTAGTTTTATCGATGTTGGATACAGTAAAAATCTTGAGAGATAGTTTGGGTAGTGACTTGGTAGTACGTGGAGATTCGGAAACCAAGAGGATGTATTAAAAAAACTAGGATGCTACAGGGAATGAATTAATAAGTAGTTTAGATGGTAATCAGAATAGTTAACAAAGCCCTACGACTGTTACACATGTTGTCATGGACAGTGCTATTTTTATATTTCTTGTGAATCTTATTAGATGTTTGGTAAAGCTGAATAAATAGCTGCCACATCATGCTTATTGCCAGGGTTATTAGAAAATGAATGCCAGCCCTATTCACACTGTTCCATACATTTTGAAGTATATATTTTGATAAGTTATCTATCTTCCCAATATCCTATACATCTTTTGCTATCTTTATCTGTATTTCTTGCAACTACATCGTTATTTGATAAGTCTATTGAAAAGAAACAATAGATATTTTAGAATGTATGTCATGCTGTTATTTGAAATAAGAATAGTTTAACAAAGAGTAGATTATGATTATTGGAAGAAAGATGCCGATATCCTAAGAAAGGAAGGAGTCAGAGAATTATTTTAATTTTTAAGAAATGAACTATAATTTTATAAAAATATACCCAAATAGAAATATACAAAAATATTAAAAATGATTTAACGTTTTCTTATTGTTGATTATATTTAAAAATATAAGTATTGCATATTTAAAGAATGTAATAACATTTGATAATTATAATATATGTGAAACTGAAATAGGTGATAATTAAACCCATGTTATAGCATTATATATGAATATGGCTTATGGAATAAATGTATTAGAGTTTACGAGCATTAGATAACAAACGTAATAGGTAGTAATAATATTTGAACAATATGCAGAGTGACTTATATAGAGTTACAAGAAAATGTAATTTTTTTTAAGGGAAAAAACCATATTGATTGTAAATTTATAATGTTTATAAATGATGTTTACCCACATATATAATTTATAATACTGTAACTTTAATATTAAAAGGTAAAGAATAGTATTACCCATAAAATGGTTAAAATAAGTAATATAATAAACCTAATGAGAAATAAATAAATAAGTTATAAAAGGTATAATAATTTAAATTAACTATAAAAGAAATCTAAAAAATGTATAATTCAACTATTGTAGTGTTAAAAGAAAGGAGGATATCCCTTGTAAATAAATGTAAATAGATTTGTTTGTTTTACCTTAATTTTGATTGTTGTTAATAAAATTCTAAAATTTGTTTATTAAAACTTGTGTCTGAGTTTTGTTTTCTCTACATCATTGCATGAATTCATAGGGCATGTTCACCATCATTAAACTAAGTATATAATTGTTTTGCACAAAAATATAAATAGAGAAGTATATTTAATCTTAAATATTTATTGATTTTTTTTTTTTTTTGTAATTGAATAATTATAAAATTGCATTGCGTTACTGGTCATAAATCCATTGTCATAATAATTTGCTAAATTATATGCTATTAGTTGCCACTTGCTTCATTTATCAGATTATCTAAACACTGCCACTTACTAATTTATTTTATTACTTAAAGATAAAAAAGGAGGATATTAGATTATTAACTAATTTATTACGGTTATAAATTTGCGATAAAAGAAAAGCTGTACTAGTTAGATTAAACAATGAAGATTGTGATTATTATTATTGTTTTATTATTAATCTAATTTCAGAGTAGTAAATTATGACACAAAATCCCTTATCATATTTTGCTACCTTATTTTAATTTAACCTTGAATAAATTTAAGAACCTGAGATTATTTCATCTGAGCTAGATAATTACTATTATTGTTATTATAGATAAAAGATTAATACTTTAATTGTTAAATGAGTCTTAGTGATTAGAAGTTGCAGAAGTCATAAGAACACTATGTTGTTATTATATGTAATAGTAGTAAAAGGGGGGATAGTGTTCTTATGCCATTGAGGTGGTATCCGATGGGATATTATCTCAATGTAATCTACTTTGTCACCCTTATTTCCACTTCTAGTCTCATGAATTATAGAATAGTTATTTGAGTTAGTCTAAAATAGAACCTAAGTTAATTTTAAGAAACCTGAGCTAGTAAAGCATTTAAATGAATATCTCATTAATTATTAGAGCTAGAACCCGGTGAGGCAATTTTCACTATGTTATATTATTTATTTTGGGGGAAGTGGAGTATACATATACACGTAATTACACGTAGGGTGAAAGGGTAGATTATGGCATAACGTGGTGGGCTCGAGGTGTACGTAGTTACACAATGTAGGGAGAGGCCAGATTGTGGCAGTCCAAATTTAGGGGCCCGATTACGTTATAAAGGGCATAATATATATATATATATTCCAAGTGCTTTAATATATGTAATATTCGTGATATCGTACAATAAATATTTTGAAATTCTGTCTAATCTAGCATAAGACAATAATTATATTTAGATATATTACAGCAATGATATTCGAGATTAAAACTTGTGCCTCTGTATAATAAATATTTTGATATACTCTAGAACTCAGCATAAGACACTCTTATACAATAAAACATATTTAGATACATTGACAACTGGTTTTCATTTTCAATCTTTCTAACTAAATCGTTTTTCACAAGCCTCTATATTAATAAATTTAGTACAGTAAGAGATTGGCTGCTTGTTTCAAATCAATTATTGTCTTAAACTGGATTAGAGAGTATTACACACTGACATGAGTCTTAGTTTCGAATTTTACATATAAATTTAAATTACCAGTTTCAATGACATTCTTTTGATGAGTTCAATTTCACTTTCTTTAATTAAATCATGAATAATAGATACCAATGGACCATGTCTAACATCTTCCATTTTAGCAGGCTGAAGTATTAAATATGGAGATTTATTCTTGAAGTAGTAACATTTTAGATTAAGGGAAACTCTCAATGGCTGCAAAACAATATATATATATATATATTAAAAAGTTTGCTAATATTTATAAATTTATCAAACTATTTATTAGTTAGGAAAAAAATTAAATTGTGTAAAACTCAAAGCTTTGTCCTCAATAATCTCATCTATATTGTTTGAAGTTAAATCATTACCTTATATTTTTTTTGTTTTTTTAATTATTGATTTTTGAAGATTTACATTGTTTTTTAGAACATATGATTTTCTTTATCATAAATGATTTAAGCCAATAAACATCACATGACCACTACCTCTTATGCTTGTGTATAACTGTTGTTTTTAATAAATGATTTAAGTTACAAGGTTTTAAGTTGTTCTGCATATATTCTACTGGTGGAGTATATTTTGTACTATTTATTTCATATATAGAGGTCGCAAAACAAACTCTTAACAAGCTTTGAGAATACCCTCAACCCCAGACCAGTTTCTGCATCTAGTGTCATCAGTGAGGTGTTAGGATATTCATTAGATTAAAAATACTATGACTAGCCCAGCACTTTGTCTAATGTATAACTATTGAGAAGATATTCTGAAACCTTCAGACATCTATATGTCTAAAAATCCAGCTATCTAACTCAAATAGCCATATGGAACTGAACTAAGTTCATATACACCATATATTAATAGCTCTAGCAATATAAAGTCACCAAAGCCTTAGTAGCAAAAAATAAATTGATAAAAAATCAAGTCAGATTTTACATGATCTAATTTTAATAAAACTCCTGTTTACAAATGTTATTTGTAAACATGAGCTTTAATAAAATTAGGTCATGTGACATCTGACTTGATTTTTTTAGCAATTTATTTATTTCATATTAAATTTTCTAGTATTTCAGAATGGCCAGATTGTCCTTCAGTTGTGGGGTTGTCTTTTTCTTTTGCCCTATATAAACACTCAATATTCAGCTTAATTTAATTTTCAACTATTGTAGCAGTCTCAATCAATTTGGCAAATATTAATACTTTTAAGGTGAAATATTTCCCAACTTTTAGTATGATGTTAATAGACCCATATTTAATCTAGTATGAGATGATGGGAAATATGATTATTATTAGTTTTATCTTTTTTCAACTTCAGTGAAATTTTATATAAATTCTACATGTTGATGACTTACATCATACAACAATAATAATATTGAAGGTTTTGTTGTTACTATTTAAATAATTATTTTACAATCTATTTTAATATTCAAACACCATCCTTTAATTAATATTATTATGGTTATCTTGGATAATTATAGATTATCTGTTTTTTTTTTCTATATAAAAATAACATATACTTAGGCTCTAAGATAATTTCCAAATCTCATCCATCATGGCAGAAATATCATTTTGATGACATAATGTGCAAATAATTAACTTATCAAATATAATATATTATTCTTATATTCCCTGTGCTGACTTATTTTTGAACTAGGCTTGCTAAAAGCTATAAATTAATGTATCAACAGTTTATAGATTAATAACATGGTTTAACTTATGCCAATTGTTATAATTTGGTAATTCTTTTATTAGTCATATTGCATTTCATTTTTATACTTAATTTGCATATGCAAACAAAGAATCAAAAATGTGAAATGAGTAATTAATAATGTAAATTAAATAAAATGACTTTAGTTTGTTGATATAAAGATAGCTAATATATATACAATATTCAAATCAGTATATATATAAATACAGTAAAACTCATATAAATTATAGTTACTTTTAGCAGTATTTTCGACTATACATCTTGTAGTCTTTATCAACTATATAACATTGATTAATCAAAACGAGACATCCTTTCACAATACCCATAATCCAATTCACATCTCCCAAAATTCTGTTATTTTAACATTTGATGATTGTCGATTAAAAATAATTATAATTTATGTGAATTTTACTGCATTTTGATATTGAAGCGGTAACCTTCCCAATCCCTTACTGTTTCACCATCAATCTGATTTGTCTACTTGTCTGGGCTAGTTCTTAACCTATTTAATGTATTTGAAAACTCTAATTAAGCTTTAAAATCTGTCATGGCTGTCTAAACGGTATTATTTATTTACGTATGAACGAACGCTATAGTTAGATAGGATTAGTAAAATTATAGCGTACAAAGTGCACGTAATATTTATAAAAATGTTTATTATATTATTAAAGTTAGAAGTTAAATTATTAATTTTGTTGTCAATATTGTAAATTTGTATGTGGATAGATAATGTAACCCATATAATATATATATATAGGTGAAGCATGAATAAAAATATGTTGTTTTCTTTAAAAATATGTTAACAGATTGTCTTATTTTATATTATTTCAAAGTAAAGTTTTCTTAAAATATGTTTAAAAGAAAAACGATTTTATTTCAATATATATATAAAAAAGGATGTTTAAGAAAAAGTGTTTTCTTTAAAAACAAAATGTTAAAAGATTATTTTATGTATAATTAAAAAAAAAAAGTTTTGGTTCTCATTCAAAAACAGACTTTTGGTTGTAAACATGACCCCAACTGCATTAGGTAAAAGTAAAAATTAGTTTAAAACCTTGCTAATTAATACTGCATTAGATAAGATTAAAAGTTATATTAAAATCTAAAATAGAAATTGTTTGCAATGAGAAATCTTAATATGTAATAGTCTAGGGAAAGGGTTCTAACATTCCAGAATTTATCTAAGATTTCAAATCTGAATTATATAAATTTTATAATATTTTAATTAAATCTTAGAGATTTTATATATAAAAAAAATCTTAGAGATTTAATGAGTCCTGAGGCAAAGTAAATTCCAAAAGGTGTTTAGGTGAAGCATATAAATAGGCCATGTTTTAAGCCTCGAAAAACAGATAAGAATCCATTTTTGAATAGCTGTTGTCACCAGTGTCTACACAGATTTAAACTTGAAAATAACAGGCTAGAAAAGCAATTAGTGCTGTTTTCTCCATGAGGAGAATGGGAGTTTCATTCAATCTGATGCCATAACAACCAGGACATCACTTAAGAAGAGCCAAAAACCTAATTAAATAGATAAATGAAGAATATATCATAGCAGCCAAAAAAGTTCACCATGTCCCCAGCCCAAGAACCTACGCTCCAGCTATAATAGCCAGTAAATAATCCAAAAATCCACAGAGTGCTGTGTAATTCCTATTTAAATTTCTTAAATCATAACTCTAGCTAGCCAGGAGTCATTAAACTATTTAAAATATGTAATTGAAGGTTAAATCTGTAATGTTAAATAATAATGAATTCAATTTCCCTTAAATTAATGTTTTGAAGGTTAAATCTGTAATGTTAAATAATAATGAATTTAATTTCCCTTAAATTAATGTTTTAAAATCTGTAATAATCTACCTCCTCACTTTGTAATTTCTTTTCTATTAAGAAATATTTCTTATAGTTAACCTAATTTAAACTATATCACTGCGGTATGCCTATATTTCTATTTTTAGTATTTAAGTTAAATATTTATTTTATTATATGCCAAAACATTCGAAACAGAGAGCACTTAATTTTATACAGTTTAATTAAAGAAGATAATATTTTGATATCTTCGCTTAAATTATTTCCTAGCATTATTTCTCTGCACACTGTTTTGAAATCCTATTTTACAAATAATGATTCACTCTGTGCTTATTATTATTATTATTATTATTATTATTATTATTATTATTATTATTATTATTATTATTATTATTATTATTATTATTATTATTATTATTATTATTATTATTATTATTATTATTATTATTATTATTATTATTATTATTATTATTATTATTATTATTATTATTATTATTATTATTATTATTATTATTATTATTATTATTATTATTATTATTATTATTATTATTATTATTATTATTATTATTATTATTATTACTATTATTATTATTATTATTATTATTATTATTATTATTATTATTATTATTATTATTATTATTATTATTATTATTATTATTATTATTATTATTTCTTATTATTGTTAATTATTGAATGATTTAATTTTAACAAGTGATTTGTGCTGATCTAAATTTTCATAATTTTAAAATTATTATGTAATAATAATTAGACTAGCTTTGAAAAACACTTAGAAGTATATTTGCTAGTTAACTTTTTAAATCCTTTCAAATATAGATTCCCTCCTTAAGATATTAATTATATTATAATAGCATCAATAAATCGGACAGGGTCAAGTAAAGACATTATAATAATTCCCGCTAGTAGTACATATTTTATAAGCTACACAAGAGTTGGCTTCTATTGATAGAGATGATAAGCTATTGTCCTTATACTTCATAATATTATATTTATAATACTCTTTGCTTGGTAGATGTTATTGATTTTCTTTGTTTTGCTGCTACGTATATTTACGTCTTTAAGGTGGAGTCACAGTTAAGCCATTACATCTTCCTCTCATAGGGTAGTGCAGTAGTGAAGTCTGAGTTTAAGGCTGGGTTTGCAAACAAGTCTCCCACCACTTCAGAACCCATTTTTCCTTTTTTTGCAGCATGACAATAGGTCCCAGGGTACTGTTGTTTGTTGCAGAATCCCTTGATTTCTTCATCCATCCACAGAGCGACTTTACTTCTTGTTATTCACCTGTGCCATAGCACATTGGTAAAATCTAGTGCAGCCAACTCTACCTCCTTAATATAACATTCAGCATTGATCTGAAACACTCTTGAAAGCCAGATTTGATCTAAAGTTTTTGAGCTGATTTATACACTCATCTTTTAACATAAATATGTGTAATAATAAATGAATTGTTAGTGTTAATCAAAGCTCTGTATAATTATTATAATTCACAGACCACAATTTAAACAAGAATTGGAATGTATTTCTATAGACATACATAATGATTATTTATATATTCTCTGTAATTAAATTCCTAAGATGAGAATCTGTTAGAACTAATCTTTTATAAAGCATTAATAATTGTGTAAATACATTTATAATTAACCTGTAGGAAGAGAGTCTGTTATGTCTTCATTCATTCAACTGCCTGCATGCATTCTATACAGAAGTTATGTAGTTATATTTTATTTTTGTTTACTCATAAATAAACATATAATTAATTTAGTATATTTTGTTCTTAGTCAATTCAGTCCCATTCTAAATTTTAATTATGTATAAAATATGGATGTGAAAAACTATGCATTGATGAACATATTTCAATTAATTGTATAATATATTTAGTCAATTTAAGAGCCTTTCTTTTATTTATCAGAGTCTTATTATTTCTCCCTGACCTATGTTGGGTGTGAATAAAATGGTATGGTATGTGTAACTTCAAGGTGGTCATTCATAGGACCCTGAGTCATGGCGTCTGGCAGATGAGTTGAAGTGCAGTCAAATTCAGAGCCTCACACTCTGGTCAGCTTTGCTCTCTTTGCCTGGATTCTAGATTCTGTTATGCAGATATACATACATGACCATTACAATATATATATATTGATTTGAATATTACATATATTTTTGAAAAAATACAGATAACAAACTTAATTAATTATGCACATACACTCACACACACACAAATATATATATATGCAAAGAAATCAAATCATAAATCACATGACCTAATTTAACAAGCTTCCCTAATAGCTCTTACTAAGCTTTTCAAAATATTCCTAACCCCAGAACATTTTCTATTTCTACTGCTTCAGTGAGGTGCTACTTAATAGTTAACCATTAGATAAATGCTGGGCTTGATCTGTTATTTTAAATCTAATGCTTGAATATCCTAACACCTCACTGTGGAAAACCAGAAGCAGAAACCAGTCTGTAGCTGAGATATTCTGATAAGCTTGTTAAGAGCTATTGGCAAGCTCTTTATATATATATATATACAAAATACAATACCCGTTATAAAATATATATATATATAAGAAAAAAACAAAAATGGTATTTACCGTTAATTTTTGTTTTTTCTTATATATATATATATATTGTACCTATATTGATATAGGCACATATAATTTTATCTAAAATTATATTATTAAAATAATCTTTCGTTAAAGAAAAACATAAAATTAAATGTTGAAGAGTTTATTCAGTTTGTTTTTGAAAAAGATAAAAATCAAATAGTTTTCTAGCGTTAGTTTTGAAATAAAAAGCTACAATTAATTAATCAAAAGGGGGGAGGGGAGTCTTGGTTTGAGAAATTAAACTAAGGGTTATAAAAGGAAATAAACAGTTTTTACTAGTATTCGTAAAAATATAATTTAAAAAGTTAAAACATACCAATCTCTTTTCATTCAAGTTTTATTAAAGAAAAAATAATGTTAAAACTAAATAGTAAATTGTATTAAAAATATATGTGTGTATATATGTGCGATTTGTAAATAAATAAAATGTATGCAAAATAAAAGAAGATTATCATTAAAAACACGGCAATGGCTATTAATAAAATAAAACAACACGTTTTATTGCATGGCTATTACTAATTAAGCAATCTTCCAAAACATGTTTATCAAATGATTATCATTGGAATTTGACGACAGATCTTTGCTGGAGATATTAGAAAGACAACAAGGTGCAGGTATAAATAGACCTTATTTATCGGACAGTAGTCAGTTCACAAATTTATTGAGTGAGTGCAGTTCAGAAATTAATTGAGCAGTTAACAAACAAAATGCAGTATTGAAAAGATCTTAGGAACACACATTTATCTCCAGCCCAGATATCTTAGAAAACAGCAGTTCTGCCCGTGAAATAATGTCAATGTAACAACTTAGAAAATCTCCGTCAATATCTAATTGTCTCCGATAGTAATAATCGTGAAAATCAGGAAACTCAACAAGGAAACGTCCCATCCGGCTGGTAAGTATTCATAATGGAAACATTTTCACTGAAAGCAGCCTCCAAAGAACAAAATTCTACATCTACATTCAAAAGCCTAGGTAAAAACATTTGCTTATTTAATTTATACTGTAATAGCCATTGCATTGCATTAATTCATACAAATCTTTCAGGAGTCTAATTATATGAACTCTATATCATACATAAATGAACTATTGATGTGTGTGATTAAATTTCAAATGCTATGTAGTCCTTTATTATCATTATTATGTGTGTGCATGAGTTAATATGTGCGTGATCCTTATATCAATATTATTAGTCAAAGTAGATAAATTCCCAGTGTTCTGTTATGAAAATATTCAAGAATATTTAAACTATTTAGAATGTTAATTTAAAATATGCGTGTGTTTTATTAGAAGTATAAAATGTTTAAATTTAGTAAATAAATGTTAGTTAATAAATTATCTTTCAAATTAAACTTTATTTGTCAGTCAATTCTTTTTATCAATTCCCTTTTATCAAGTCTTTTAACCACTAATTAAGTATAATCTATTAGTGATTACAAACAACTGAGCTAGTCGTGGATTTAGGCGTTGAGTTAGTGGCCACTGTTCAAAGTGTGTTGTCTATTCTTTTAGTATTCTTTTAGAATAAGCAGCTGGCGCCCGTGTTTATACACAAACAAAAAAAAAGTGCTTTGAACTTGGTGTTGAACTCAACAGCCAAGGAGACGCTATGTCCTGGAAATGTAACGCTAGTTATATACTTTATAGCTATCGTTTGGGCATACATACTCTCCGAGTATGTTCTTCTCTGCCTAAGAGACCGGTGTTTCGAATCCACATATTCGAACACGGTTCAATATATATATATTGTAACCTTCCAGGTTGGCACTAGAAAAAAATATGGGAAGGTCACATTTGGGATAAAGACAATTAGTTGAGAAAAATAAATTGTGATATAATATAATATTCGGAATTAAATTTTTGGGGGAAAATTAGGCCTAAACTGTGATATCATTAGTATTTAAAATTGAGTTTTAAAAAAATAAAATCTAAACTGTGATGTGATTTGCTAATTGAAATTTGGATTTTAACAAATATAAAATTTTAATTAGATATATTGATGGGTGGAGTTTTGGAACGATATGTTTAGTAGTATATGTTTGTGTACAATAGAAAATTTACATATCATCATGGACAGATGCATATGTGTATTATTAATTAGAATTTTTTTATATGATATTTATAAATTACTGATTATAGATTGTCTTAAAATCTTAGGTTTTAAAAATGATAAATATTATTTGAAATAGTAAATGACATTTTAAAATTAATAATTAATGTTTAATTATTTTTTTTAATTACTATGTATAGTAAATTCAAACATTATATTGTTTAAAATTTTATAAATAATATTTCTGGCAAGCTTCCAAAGTTGTCATGGAAACATAGAGGGCGTGAAAAGAAAAAGACAGGGTTTACAACTAAAAAAGTAATAAAAAAACTCCAAGGAAGAAGATAAGAAACTTAAAAGATTTAAAAAAAAACTCTCTAATAGTATAACAAATATAGAAAGAAATCACAAGGATTATAACAATATATTTATGGGAAATTTATATTGTAAAACTGGAGTTACCATGAAGGAATAGACTCAAAAGGGTTACCTGTCTTCAAATCTCTACCAAAATTCATGATTCGAATCTACTACCTATAAAATTGCCTGGCTGTCTCTAAGTTAAGTTATTACTATTATAATCTATTTTAATGTATATTAAAAATGAATAACATAAAGATGGCAATGTTTTGTAAGATAGAGCTATTTCAAATTTTAACTTTAGACACTAAAATTAAATGCCTATTTTTTTTTTTAATTTAAGGAATTTGCTATTAATATTCGATAAAACAAAATTTAAAATAAAAAAAAGATATATATATCCAATATGATATCAAGAAGATACTTTATATTATATCACTTCACTATACACGCATCTGTAACAGGATAATTTTCAATGCATGCAAATATAAATATAAAGCTTATCAAAAAATTCTAAAAGGAAAATACTATTGTCATTCTTAACAAAAATATGCTTTAACAATGGATAGACATTTTTTTTTATCTTATAATTTACGGTATCACTGAAATTAATATATGTTTTTTTTTTAACTTTCATTTTTTTTTTTTTTTAAAAAAAAACATTTTCCATATAATAATGAGGTATTGATAAATATTTTTTTTTTTATAATAGATGTATAAACTTTTTTTTGTGTGTGTGTGTGTTTTGTGTACCTTTTAAAAAAAAATGAAGCAATGTAATTTCATATATATACATTATAATATGATAATGTGTTTGGTATAATCCGGAGATTATACTATAGGTGATTATATATGTTCGGATGTGTGCGTGATGTTACGTATTATTATTATTTTTTTAATTATATTTATTAAGCTGAATTTCGATAATGATTGTTATAAAAAAAATAAAGAATTAAAACCTTGTCAGTTATACGTTTGTTATATAGGGATTAGATTAAAATAAGTTAACAATAGAAATAGTCAGGAATGATTAGATTAAGTATATAGATTAAGTGTTTTAGTATTGTGGTCTCATGCTTGTCTCTAATTTTGTACAGTTAATGCTAGATGGAATATATATAATAATTATAACGGACAAGTGTTATTTAAAATTCTATAATATTTCTAAAAGATTATTAATTTTTATAATCATCAAAGCATTATAGATAATTTAATAGGATGTAATTTGGAAATTCATGATATTTACTATATAAACACACGCACATATTCGAAGATATATAATGCACATATTAAAAAGTAGTCAATTTTCATTTTATCACAGAAAAATGTAATGGGTGATAAAGGTATCAATAATATTTTTTTTAGTTATGATTTATTTTTGATTTTATTATTTTTTTTATAATAAATATTTTATTGAATCAACAGCTTATAGGAATTCCTTGATTATATACGTTCGATTCTTCATTTCCACACACACACATCTAATTATCATAGTATAGTTATGGAATATATGGGTTGTCAAAATAATTCTAGTTTTAGTTAAATTTGTTTGGTGGTAATAAATTTCAGTATTATAATACCAATAACACATTTTACTTTGCTTGGAATAGATAGTGATATGGATAGAAAAGTACCCGGTCCTAATGATTATCTATTCTATGTTAAATATGAACTTCTATTAAAAGAACATTTTTATGATTGTGCAATAGTTTAGTATTGAACAGATGCCCTGAACATATTTCAATTAATCTTATAATATTATTGTCTATAGATGTTTTTATCATCCTTGTTGGCTTGATATATAAAGACCATACCCTATAACCTCAACTGAGCTAAGACATAAGGTAATTTCAATATAAAATCTTTTAAATAAATTTAAATATAATTTATAATTATAAATTTTATTCTATTTTGCATAGAATTGGCGCCTGGGCAATTATAGATATAATAAAGTATAAATAAGTGAAAAGTTGGAGGTTATAGGATAGGGTTTCAATGGCTAGCTCAATTGTGGGGCTTGGTATATGAGAGTTTCAATGGCTGCCCAACTGGGGCTTCAACATTTATGGGTTAAATGCTTGATATATGATTGGGTTTCAATACTTGCCCAATCGTGAAGCCTTGTATATTTAGGATTTCAATGGACGCTCAGTCGTAGGGCCTGACAATCATGGGGCATGATATTTATGGATAACTGTTTTCACAATGATTGGTGATCGATTCATTTTGTTCATATGTGTATTTTGATCTTTGTTGGATATTATATTTTGTACATTCTATTATGAATGACATATAAAGTGGCTTATGGTGGCATGCAATGTGGATGGCCTGATATACATGGGTTAAGTGGTTGTCCAATTGTAGAATCTTGATTAATTAAGTCTCATATTCTGTAAAATATTTATCTTTTGTTGGTTTAATTGGTTAAGTGATGACTAGCATGAATGGCTTAATAAATACTTGTATTTATATTTTTGTTGATATATATTGGCGTATTTCTGAGATGAAAAGTAATCTTGTGCTAGTAGAAGTATTTTAATCCTGTTTTAAATATACAGCTATTGTAGAATTGGTTCCAAAATAGAATCAAGTTGGTAGCTTTTTTTATTCAATGATTTCTGATATCAATCTGGAAGATCAATAAAAATGTTTGATAAAATGGAATTAGGGGTAAATGGAGCATTCACTAAAGTTTGAAATAAGCAAATTAGAGTTTGAAATAAGCCAATACCTGAAAGATGTGTAATAGATATATGAATGTTAGATGTATAGATTTAAAAAAAAAATTTTTTTTTTTTAGGTGAAATAAATAAATACAGCCATGAGACAGCTTAGTTTTAATTATAAAGCTATAGAAATATCACAACTTGTAGTAAATTAATAAATGTTAAAGTTGATAACATATTTTTTTTAATATATATATCATTTGCTTGTCAATCAAATATAGTACTGATGCTAGATAAACATAGAATTATTGGTAACATTAAATTATAAAGTATTGTTCATATCTGGAACACTTTTGTTATAGAAAGTCCATAATTTTGAAGGTTAGATAGCATGCTTGATTGTTGGAGTTTTGTTGGTTGTATTGCAGATTTTTGGTGATGGATGGAGAATTGTTGTTATTGTCTTGGGTATATGGTGTATTCATGTCACTGGTGATTGATTGTTCTCATTCACTGCTCCAACCCAAATTAGGATATCAGTTGTTAGTTGTCATGAAGCAGTTAACAGTAGTCCTGCCATGATTTTTGCCTCTAAGACTCCACGGAGAGCAAGGCATATTTATTTCTAATATATGTAATATTTGTCTCTAATACTCACAAAGATGAGCAAGACAATATCTTATTAATAGCCCCTAAGACTTGGATGTAAGCAGGGCATTGTGATAGTGTTTGTAGTAGAATATTATGGGTTGTGGTAGCTTAAAGTGGTTAAAGTGAGATGATCATCAGAGTGTTCATGGAGCATTGTATGTTTTTAGAGCAGTGATGGAATTCTTCTATCCATTTCAAGGTTGTGAACTGCTAGCAATTCATTTAAACTGTCGGTATCTGTTGGATCTTTAGAAGATTGGATGAATATATAATTTGAATATACAGCTCATTCATAACAGATTGTTTTCTATATTCTTATGCAAAAGTTGGCATTTTTCATATTTAATAAAAAAAATTGTATAGCAGTTGTCATAGTAAATGCATGTCATCATTAATTTTATTTTTGGTTATAAATAAATTTTTTTTTTGTTATAAATGCTGGTTATAATATTTGAATGCATTCAATACTGGATAAAAATAAATGAACATGTTTAAATCGTTTGGTCTTTTATTAGTTATTTGAATTGGTGTAGTTTATAATATAGCTATAGTGGATCATATAAAATTTAATTAATAATTTCAGTAATGTTTAGATTTATGTTATCTAGTTAAAACTTAATATCTTCTTGCTTATGTGTGTGTGGAAAATCGA
Organism: Epiperipatus broadwayi; assembly: GCA_028023455.1. Lineage (NCBI taxonomy): Eukaryota > Metazoa > Onychophora > Udeonychophora > Euonychophora > Peripatidae > Epiperipatus > Epiperipatus broadwayi. The sequence continues at coordinate 91,851 of JAQFVV010007312.1, read as the reverse complement.
ACATTATAAGGGAAAATAAAATTGTAGAAATTTTATGTCATTCAGGTAGTGAGGGTGAGTTTGAATTGTTGATTTGGTGGAGGTTGGAGCTGGTAACCGTTGTTTTCTTAAGTAATATTAATAAAGTTTTAAAAGATTATAAAATGGAAGAATTTAGTTTATACGATAGTTTGGGTGGGTCTCAAGAGACACCATCTCCAGACATGGCTGCATTGTTCCCTGACCTTGAATCGGGAAATGAAGCTATAGATATGTCCTATGGAGAGTCTAGTAAGATGAGAGATAATATTTGTAAAACCACGGATGATGATATGCTGATGTGGGCCTAATCGTTTTTTTGCAAAATTAGAGTCTAGACGAGTAGAAGAGAAAGAAAGGTCAGAAGAAATGTTTGCAGAACTAAAGTCTGGTCAAGTAAAACTAAAGTCTGGTCAAACAGAATTGAAATCAGAACTAAAAGAAATAAAGTTGAGTCAAGATAAGTCAGAGGAAAGGATAGCTAAAATAAAATTGGAAGTTTCAGAAATAAGTTCAGAAATGATAGAAATAAATACTAGTATAGTTAGGCAGATGCAAATTATGAAGAAGAAAGTAATAAGTCAGTAATCAGATATAGCAATAGAAGTAAAATTGAGTCAAAAGAAATCAGAGGAGAGGATTATTGAAATAAAGTCAGAAATGTCAGAGATAAAATTAGAAATGAAACTAGAAACAAAGCTAGAAGCAAGGTTAGAAATACCCAAAATGAAGCTAGAAATGCAAGAGAATATTAATGAGCAAGTTATGCAGATTAATAAGAATGTTAGTTTAACTAGTGATGAAGTAAATGTATATAAAGAACTTGGAGAAATAGTTGATCAAGACTCAGAAGTAGATGGAAATGTAATTATAGACATACTTAAAGGTTTCAAGAAGAATCTTGATAAACAGAAAGTTGATAAATTAATGAAGAAAGAAATAATTTCTGTAGACATGAAGTATTTAGAGATTTTGGAAAATGAGTTGTGTAAGGTTACTGATATCACTAGTAATAAATTTAAAAATAAAAATGAAAATTATATTCCAAAATGTGTTCTTGATTATTTAGGACATAAGGTGAAGGCGAATGTTTTTAAAAAAATATTTCATGGGAATACTAAATATATAATATGTAGTATGAAATATTTAATAGCAAGTGTTAGTCATGCTAGAGAAGTTGGTAAAGTGAAAATAAAATGTAAAATGGAGAAGACAAAGATGTTTGATTTAAATTTCCTTGGAAAAATTATTAATCCAGAAAAAGAGTTAGGCAAAGCTAAAGTAGAGCTTAAATGTGAAAGTAAGAAGAAAAATAAAGCAGATTTTATGAGAGAGGTAAATAGTCACAATAAACATATGAAAAAAATTAAAGTAAAATTCAGAGAGATGAGTATAGAGAAGGTTAAGATGAGTTATCTTAATAGAGATGTAGATTATATAAGAGATACTGGGAAAGCAAAAGTTAAATTTAAATTAATAAATGAAAAGATAGTTAATTTAAATTTTAGTAGAAAGATTATTGATGAAGAAAAAGAAGTTGGAAAGGCTAAAGTCAAACTAAAGAAAGTAAACAGAAAGTTTATTAATGCTGTGGGTTTAAAGATATCCAGAAATAAAAGGATAGAGCATAGAAAGGTAAAAACTAGAATAAAGAAGATTGAGATAATGTCTATTAGAGATAAACTTGTCAGAAGAAAGGAAATAAAAAATAATCGAGCAAGGTTTAAAGTTACTCAAAATGCTCGCAGTTTGGTTCCATGTCCTGCAAGACATGATTAAGAAAAATCATACCTATTGTTCAATATAAAATTTAGTTTTTTTTTTCTCTTGCTTATTTAATGTTATTAAATATAATAAAAATAAGTGGGTGCTGATATAGTACATGCTCGGTGGCCATTTTGAATTTGGAAACACCCAAAAACACTGCTGGCACATGCAAGCGATAAATGTCATCGACTAGAAACACTCATTTTTCAAAAACGTAAAATGCCTGAGGCACTGCAATTAAAAAAGGTGGTGGGGAGGGACTACACTTAAAAAAATGGCGGGAAAACGTCACATTAAATAGCCTAAGGTGCTACTACCCAAAAAAAAAGGGCGGGAAAAGAAAAAGAAGTGAAAATTAAAAAATACTTTAAAATAAACCAAAAACGCTAATTTATATATATATAGTCATAATCAAACATTGCAATATTTACAAAAATCCGTTAGAATATAGCGATCACTAGAAAAATAATATAATGCTATAAATCAAACCTTACTTTAAAATAAACCAAAAACGCTAATTTATATATATAGTCATAATCAAACATTGCAATATTTACAAAAATCCGTTAAAATATAGCCACCACTAGAAAAAATCAAACATTACTTTGAAATAAACCAAAAACGCCAATTTATATATATAATCATAATCAAACATTACTTTAAAATAAACCAGAAAACGCTAATATATATAGTCATGATAATCAAATATTGCAATCGTAAATCTCAAAAGATTAACCCTATGTTAAAGCATTTTTTTAAAAAAAAAAAATCGTAAATGGTATTTACAAAAACACGTTAAAATATAGCGATCATTAGAAAAATAATAAATGCTATTTTAAAAATATCAGTCCGGTCTATCAACGCTATATGCTACATCAGTATTATAATTTTAAAAAACAATATTTAAAAACTATAATGCTATAAATCAAACATTGAGTTGTAGCGTTACATTGAATAGCCAAAGGTTATACTATGGAAAAAAAAGGGCGGGAAAAGAAAAAGAGATGAAAATTAAAAAATACTTTAAAATAAACCAAAAACGCTAATTTATATATATAGTCATAATCAAACATTGCAATAGCATTTATTTAAATAATTTTTTACTAATATTTTAATAATTTAAAAAAAATTACCAGCTCTCGATCGGATGGATGGTCGTCCGCTCAGGCTAAATTTGGTTCTTTCTAGATCTCTTCATTACTGCAATACCACAAAACATCAAATTATACTTTTAAGATTTAGGTTTATTATTTTAAAGAAGACACCAGTAAAATTAATTTATTCAGGAAATATCGCAGCTTGATATGGCCTCTTTCAAATTTATTTTTAAAACTGTGTACTTGGGTCTGACACAAGGTATCTATGACGTAAGATAATTTCCAAGAATTATAGTTCGGATTGGGCCTTTGTCTTATTAAGATAAAAGAAAGTGTTAAGTTAAACTTTCAAATTTAAAAAAAAAAACAACTGTAAACCAGCTAATGGACTTTTATGCTTCAAGCCTAACATCGTTATGTATATAATCTTATAATAATGTATTTTGATGTATAATATGTGCGCACATCTAATATATAAATATATTTATTTATATATTAGATGTGCGCACATACACGTAAACATACGTTATTATACATCAAAGTACATTATTATAGGATTATACACGTGGTCTGGGATGGGTTTGAATTTGACAAACAGGCCTACTATGATACATAGAAGGTGAAACGGAATGATAGACAGAATTAGCAACAATAAGAAGTGTTAAAACTAAAATCTTACAAGTAATACATGTATCGGCACATATATATATGAGTACAAGTTGTGATGTATAATATGTTACAGTGCGATTATATTTTGAAATCATTAATTGATTATAACCAAAACCCCAATTTTTTTATAATAAATTTTAACCCTCTTTTGCATTTCATGACTAGCTAGGCTTGAGGCATAAAAGTCCATTAGAACTGTTTTACAGTTGTTGTTTTTTTTAAATTTGAAAGTCTAACTTAACACTTCCTTTTATCTTAGTAAGACAAAGCCCCCATCCCGAACTATAATTCTTGGAAATTATCTTACGTCATACATACTGACCCAAGTAGACAGTTTTAAAAATAAATTTGAAAGAGGCCATATCAAGCTGCGATATTTCCTGAATAAATTAATTTTACTGGTGTCTTCTTTAAAATAATAAACCTAAATCTTAAAAGTATAATTTGATGTTTTGTGGTATTGCAGTAATGAAGAGATCTAGAAAGAACCAAATTTAGCCTGAGCGGACGACCATCCATCCGATCGAGAGCTGGTAATTTTTTTTAAATTATTAAAATATTAGTAAAAAATTATTTAAATAAATGCTATTGCAATGTTTGATTATGACTATATATATATAAATTAGCGTTTTTGGTTTATTTTAAAGTATTTTTTAATTTTCATCTCTTTTTCTTTTCCCGCCCTTTTTTTTCCATAGTATAACCTTTGGCTATTCAATGTAATGCTACAACTCAATGTTTGATTTATAGCATTATAGATTTTTAAATATTGTTTTTAAAATTATAATACTGATGTAGTATATAGCGTTGATAGACCGGACTGATATTTTTAAAATAGCATTTATTATTTTTCTAATGATCGCTATATTTTAACGTGTTTTTGTAAATACCATTTACGATTTTTTTTTAAAAAAAAATGCTTTAACATAGGGTTAATCTTTTGAGATTTACGATTGCAATATTTGATTATCATGACTATATATATTAGCGTTTTCTGGTTTATTTTAAAGTAATGTTTGATTATGATTATATATATAAATTGGCGTTTTTGGTTTATTCAAAGTAATGTTTGATTTTTTCTAGTGGTGGCTATATTTTAACGGATTTTTGTAAATATTGCAATGTTTGATTATGACTATATATATATAAATTAGCGTTTTTGGTTTATTTTAAAGTAAGGTTTGATTTATAGCATTATATTATTTTTCTAGTGATCGCTATATTCTAACGGATTTTTGTAAATATTGCAATGTTTGATTATGACTATATATATATAAATTAGCGTTTTTGGTTTATTTTAAAGTATTTTTTAATTTTCACTTCTTTTTCTTTTCCTGCCCTTTTTTTTTTGGGTAGTAGCACCTTAGGCTATTTAATGTGACGTTTTCCCACCATTTTTTTAAGTGTAGTCCCTCCCCACCACCTTTTTTAATTGCAGTGCCTCAGGCATTTTACGTTTTTGAAAAATGAGTGTTTCTAGTCGATGACATTTATCGCTTGCATGTGCCAGCAGTGTTTTTGGGTGTTTCCAAATTCAAAATGGCCGCCGAGCACGTACTATATCAGCACCAATAAGTGTTTGTAAAAGCATTAAATGTTTTTTTTGTGTGTGTTGTATGTTTATTTGACAAACATAATTTTTTAATTGAGGAATGATTTTAATGTAAAATTTAGTGTGTTATTAATATTGATTGTTGTTTATCCCATTCATTTTTCTTTCATAAAAGGGATGGATTGTAACCTTCCAGGTTGGCACTAGAAAGAAGTATGGGAAGGTCACATTTGGGATAAAGACAATTAGTTGACAAAAATGAATTGTGATGTAATATAATATTCGGAATTGAATTTTTGGGGAAAAATTAGGCCTAAACTGTGATATCATTAATATTTAAATTTGAGTTTTAAAAAAATAAAATCTAAACCGTGATGTGATTTGCTAATTGAAATTTGGATTTTAACAAAAATTAAAATTTTAAATAGATATATTGATGGGTGGAGTTTTGGAACTATATGTTTAGTGGTAGATGTTTGTGTACAATAGAAAATTTACATATCATCATGGACAGATGCATATGTGTATTATTAATTAGAATTTTTTTTATATGATATTTATAAATTACTGATTATAGATTGTCTTAAAATCTTAGGTTTTCAAAATGATAAAGATTATTTGAAATAGTAAATGACATTTTAAAATTAATAATTAATGTTTAATTTTTTTTTAATTACTATGTATAGTAAATTCAAACATTATATTGTTTAAAATTTTATAAATAATATTTCTGGCAAGCTTCCAAAGTTGTCATGGAAACATAGAGGGTGTGAAGAGAAAAAGACAGGGTTTACAACTAAAAAAGTAATAAAAAAAACTCCAAGGAAGAAGATAAGAAACTTAAAAGATTTAAAAAAAAAACTCTCTAATAGTATAACAAATATAGAAAGAAATCGCAAGGATTATAACAATACATTTATGGGAAATTTATATTGTAAAACTGGAGTTACCATGAAGGAATAGACTCAAAAGGGTTACCTGTCTTCAAATCTCAACCAAAATTCATGATTCGAATCTACTACCTATAAAATTGCCTGGATGTCTCTAAGTTAAGTTATTACTATTATAATCTATTTTAATGTATATTAAAAATGAATAACATCAAGATGGCAATGTTTTGTAAGATAGAACTAATTCAAATTTTAACTTTAAACGCTAAAATTAAATGCCTAATTTTTTTTAATTTAAGGAATTTGCTATTAATATTCGATAAAACAAAATTTAAAATAAAAAAAAGATATATATATATATCCAATATGATATCAAGAAAATACTTTATATTATATCACTTCACTATACATGCGTCTGTAACAGGATAATTTTCAATGCATGCAAATGTAAATATAAAGCTTATCACAAAATTTTAAAAGGAAAAGACTATTGTCATTCTTAACAAAAATATGCTTTAACAATGGATAGACATTTTTTTTTATCTTATAATTTACGGTATCATTGAAATTAATATATGTTTTTTTTTAACTTTCAATTTTTTTTTTTTTTTAAAAAAAAAAAACATTTTACATATAATAATGAGGTATTGATAAATATATTTTTTTTTTTATAATAGATGTATAAACATTTTTTTTGTGTGTGTGTGTGTGTGTTTTGTGTACCTTTCAAAAAAAAAATGAAGCAATGTAATTTCATATATATACATTATGATATGATAATGTGTTTGGTATAATCCGGAGATTATACTATAGGTGATTATATATGTTCGGATGTGTGCATGATGTTACGTATTGTTATTATTTTTTTAATTATATTTATTAAGCTGAATTTCGATAATCATTGTTATAAAAAAAATAAAGAATTAAAACCTTGTCAGTTATACGTTTGTTATATAGGGAGTAGATTAAAATAAGTTAACAATAGAAATAGTCAGGAATGATTAGATTAAGTATATAGATTAAGTGTTTTAGTATTGTGGTCTCATGCTTGTCTCTAATTTTGTACAGTTAATGCTAGATGGAATATATATAATAATTATAACGGACAAGTGTTATTTAAAATTCTATAATATTTCTAAAAGATTATTAATTTTTATTATCATCAAAGCGTTATAGACAATTTAATAGGATGTAATTTGGAAATTCATGATATTTACTATATAAACACACGCACATATTCAAAGATATATAATGCACATATTAAAAAGTAGTCAATTTTCATTTTATCACAGAAAATTGTAATGGGTGATAAAGGTATCAATAATATTTTTTTTTAGTTATGATTTATTTTTGATTTTATTTTTTTTTTTTTTATAATAAATATTTTATTGAATCAACAGCTTATAGGAATTCCTTGATTATATACGTTCGATTCTTCATTTCCACACACACACATCTAATTATCATAGTATAGTTATGGAAGATATGGGTGGTCAAAATAATTCTAGTTTTAGTTAAATTTGTTTGGTGGTAATAAATTTCAGTATTATAATACCAATAACACATTTTACTTTGCTTGGAATAGATAGTGATATGGATAGAAAAGTACCCGGTCCTAATGATTATCTATTCTATGTTAAATATGAACTTCTATTAAAAGAACATTTTTATGATTGTGCAATAGTTTTAGTATTGAACAGATGCCCTGAACATATTTCAATTAATCTTATAATATTATTGTCTATAGATGTTTTTATCATCCTTGTTGGCTTGATATATAAAGACCATACCCTATAACCTCAACTGAGCTAAGCCATAGGGTAATTTCAATATAAAATCTTTTAAATAAATTTAAATATAATTTATAATTATAAATTTTATTCTATTTTGCATAGAATTGGCGCCTGGGCAATTATAAATATAATAAAGTATAAATAAGTGAAAAGTTGGAGGTTATAGGATAGGGTTTCAATATATATATATATATATTGAACAACTCTTTAATTTTAGCTTTTAGTTTTTTATTTACGAACTTAAATTTTTTTTTTATTCTAATTTTAAATTAATGTAATGGCATATACCATTACAATATATATATATATATGATGCAGCACATTGATTAGTGGTTCTCTGCATATAGATAAAACTATATGTATAACTAATTCTTCAGCATGATGATGGCCTCTAGATAAGTTGGTCCCTTCTAAACTATATTAGCTTATTGTCATTTTTGGGATAGGTATAACCATATAACTGGTGATCTGCAATGAGTTCCCTTTTAATGTGTATTATTTGGTGAACTTCAAGCAAGCCAGCTGAATAGACATTATATATGGTGCTTTTTATATTGGTGCATTCAACCATAAAAAATTAGGAACAAAATTTTGAAATGCATAATTTTAAATTTTGTTAATATCAAAAAGTAGGTATTTATTAGTCTACGAAAAATAACTGTCATTTAAGTTATCATAGGGATTGAACCTAAGTTTAGTCAATTAAAAGTCATATAAATAACATAAATGCTGGGTTAAATAGATGGTTACAAATATACGTAAAATATAAAATAATAAACTATAAATGTAATATAGTTACAAATAAGTAAACAGTTAATAGCATTTAAATCTATAGTAAAGTTCACATTTAATCTTCTAAACAAAAATGTGTTATACTGTCTGCATACATCTAATATTATAAAAGCATTTATTATTTCTAGATAAATGATTAATATTTACTTTACAAATTCAGTAATTAAAAAACTCATAAAAGTAATGATGAATTTAGTTTGTATAAAATATAAAACTAGAAAGATCTAAAGTCAATTGTATTTTATTCTGTTTCTGAAAAAAATTATTATTATTAGAAATATTTTAAAACTGAAAATCTTATTTTAAAAGTAGATCAAATGCTAACAACTCATTAAATTCAGAATCAAAGAAGTGGTAAAAATCAACCAATATTCAGCATGCAAACAATCATTAAAAAAATTGTGGGAAAATTAAATTGCAAAAAAAATCACAGATCAAGAAACAAATAACTTGTTGTTTTTTTTTTTTTTTTTGTTATCAAAAATTTACAAAAAAATTACTTAAATATTATTGCTTTGGAAAAAAAAAAAAGTAATGAATTTCGTCTATGTAATAATTTAAATGATATAAGTTAGAAAGCTTCATTAAAATGCAAGAGTAAATTAAATTGATCTCTATGGGAAACTCAACAATTAATGAATCTTGGAAAATTTTTTAAAATCATTATATGGAGAAAATAATATAACATAAAAAGGAAAAATTGTATGTATATCCCAAATTGGGACCAAGGAAGAAACTCACTCAGGAAATAATATGCAGTTAAATAGAAAAGGGTTTAGAAAAGAAGAAGAGAAAATGGAAAAACTAAACAATAGAATATTGATTACAATGGAAGAGAGTCAAAATAGAATGATGAGTAAAATGGTCAACTATTTGAGAGAATGAGAGATAAATTAGAACCTTCAATAGAAAAGTCTGAAGTGGATAATTTAAAAGAGGTGATATTTTTGGATGAATTTTAGGAAAGAGCATTTAAGTTCAGATATCTGTAAAATTGAACATAAATGTAGAAGAGATTTTATCATATGAAATGCTAGAGGATTTACATTAGATTATACTTACTCTAATAGGTGAAATAAATGTGAAGTGAATAGCGAAAATAACATTCAAAAACCTAAAGAAGTAACATTGGAAGAAGCTATACTAAATGAAGAGCTAGATTCAAAATGACTTGACACTGAAATTTAATATAAAGAAGAATGATAGTGGGAATGAGAATAATGTTACAAAAATTGCCAGGATGCATTATTTAAGGGTGTCAGTCATATTTTGTTAGTAAGCTAAAAGAAAATTTTGATGTAGAATATAAAAAAAAAATTAAATGTCTGCAAGATGGAAATAAATAAGATAGAGATATGGATACAAATCAAAATATAATGAAGATAGAACCTGTGGATAATGAGAGTGAGAATATCTGGTATATCATTATTTGGATGTAGGTAAAAGTGAAAAAAATTGATAAACAAAAATTTAAAATAAATGTAAAAGATAATGATGAAAATGGGTTAAAGAAGTAGATCATTGACACAAGGGATAATGAAAATGCTATAAATAATTACATAGATGATTAATTTAGAAAATGAACTATATTATTTAAATAATATAGACATTGGTGGTAAAGCTGACATAGGAAATAAATTAAATTTAGAAAGTGTTATAGACAAAAAAGATTTATTAAGAATTAAAGGAATTTTGAAAGAAACAGTTAAGTTCTTTAGCATTTGTAATAGAATGATTCAGTAGAAATATAGAGATGATAAAAGAGAATGAGTAAAGTTATAGTAAAAAAAATAAATACACCTCAAGATGTTGGCTTACCAAAGGATAAATGGATGCATATAATCTGTAGCAAAAAACTGATGCGATATTCAAAGGCAAAATATAAAAAAATAATAAAATATTGTAGAGGAAAGCTGGTTAAAACTTGTGTTACCTGTTTAAAATAAATATCATTTTGGTTACAAGGCCTTAATAATTCAAGATATATATAGGTTTAAATACATGTAAGATTAGGGAGGATTTCATTGGGATGTTTCTTCTATAAAAGCCTGAAAAAATTAAGTGTAGAGCATGCAAATGACCCTAATAAAAGATAATGGAATATGGGCAAGTATTATATAAATATTATTCTAAGTTAATTTATATATATATATTATAGTTATTTGTTACTTACTATTGTGTTTATCTCATTTTTACTGAGACTGTGGTAATATAAAATGATATAATCATTCCACATGATAATAATTTTTCATATAGAGCAGGGGTCACAACGTTTTTGTAGTGTCATGCCAAATCTATGTTACAATGTTATTCCACATGCTGACATAATTTTACCAATCTTATTATATACTAATAAAATTGGTTCAGATATAATGGGCTTCAAAGTTATATATAATATTATAGTATATAATATATGCTACTATATAATATATACTTTTGAACTCCATTGTAACTGAATTCAGATGTTGTGTTATATCAGTCAGAAAAATCAGTTTGCATAAACAGCCTTCATTGTTTATTTCCAGATAATGGTGTTCTTTTTTATCAAGAAACATCTTGATTTCTTTCAGATATGATACAAATCTGTTCAGGACATTACCTCAACTAATCCAACGAACATTTCTGCATAAAACGAGGTCTGTATATGCACTATTCATTTTTTGAAAAAGGGATTTAAATTGCCTATGCGTTAATGAAGAATGAGAGACTATGAAATTACATATTTTAACACCAGTATCCATTACAGAATTCAAGCATTGTGATGAGATTTTTGCAACTAAATTTCCCTGGTGATGATTTTCAAAAAGTTTAACAAATTCCTTTTCCTTTTCTACCATTGCACAGCTGACAACAGTAGTTTGTTTATGTTAAGTTTCGGATTTTCAAAATAATTAAAAAATGCAGTAAAAATGTCATGTCCCTTTGTTGGACCAGTAAGAGGAATCAAACAACACAATTCTTCATAAATATGATTGTTGTCACAATATCGTGCAACTATTAGTAGGTGAGCCACGTCATTTACATCAGTGCTTTCATCAAGAGCAACACTGAATGCAACAGCTTGTTATAAACTGATTTCCGGTTTTCTTGTTATATCATCAACCATGTCAGTTATTCTTCTTTGATTTGAGTTTGTAGAAGCTGATATTTCTCAAATTCGAGACAGTATCGTTTGTTTATTTGGTGGATCACTGAATAAGATTTCAGCACTTTTCAAAAGCGTTTCTTTGGTGAATTGCCCATCTGTGAAAGGTTTGCCTTTCGAAGTCACACAATGAGCAATTGTATAACTACATTCGATGGCATTTATTTTGGGTTCCAGTTAAACATTAAAGCATGTTTGAATAAAATCTTATTTGAAGAAATGATTAAAACTATGCACTACTAATTTTAATATTACTTTTATGTAAAGTTTTTAAAAATAATTATATTGAGTGTTATATAGGTTAAAGGATGATTATATTTTTATGTGTACTGAATAACAACAGTCTGTTAGCATGAATGAAAATATTATCTACATCTGAAAAAAATAGGATAAATGTAAAAGAGTAAAACCATACCAGGAAATATTTAATAAAGAATAACTATGCCTAGAGAATAAATTGTTGAATAACAAATGAAATAAACCTTAATTCATTATCAAATATAAAGATATGTGAAAGATAATATACTATTGTTAAAATAAAATGGAAAATGTTTTTTTTTTCTTGATAATAATATTGATCAAAATAAGTAAAGAATCATTTGAATGCATAATCATTTATTACTAGCTCAAGGAGTATTTAAATCAAATGTATAAGACAAGTTGCAGATAATCTTTAATTACTAAAGAAAAAAAAACTTAAATTGTCAATAACCCAACTAGTGTAAATTTTTAGAATTGCAATAATCTTCTGAGGAGAACAAATGGGGCAAAATGATTGTAATATTAACATAGAACTAGTGGAGTGTTTAAAATGAAAGAGTTTGAAATGAAAGTGATAATAATATTGATGCACAACCAGTCTGAATCCTGTGGAATGATTGTAATGCCAGTAAAAGTTAGTTTTTTATTTGCTTATTTAGGAACCTCTATTTTAAAAAAAAAGCTTGCAACATCATATTTGTGTATATATATATATATATATTAATTCTTTACACTAAATGTAGTTGTTATTACAATAGGGGGGAGTGATAGATCAATAGATAGTGAAACTAATAGTTGATTTAATTTGGTTATCTATGTCATTATTTAATTTAAAAGTCATGTTTTTATCAAATATTATTATACAATTAAAATCATTAGATATGATTAATTATTTATTGAAATATATCATAAAAGTAATTAATAATATGCATGATATAACAAGGAGATAGTTTGGTGTTTAATTATACGATATTGAAAACGTGAACCCATGTTATTTTAAATTTGATCTTCTGTTTATGATGAACAATCTAAAATGATTGGACTGAATTATAAGTAATTTTAGTTTGTTATTTGTAGAAACAATTAGTTATAAGAATGATATCAAACAAATATAAGTTAGAAATGTGAAGGTAATAATTAAGTTGTTAGAAAGCTGATATCGGTAGTTTATTTAGAATACACCTAAGGGCAGTCTATTAGTATTTAACTAAATCTTATGAATTGTAGATTAAAACTATTGCAGGAAGACATATGGGTTCAAATTTAATAGTACACAGAATAAAATTTATATTGGTTGTATTTTAGTATAAATGTTGAGAATAAAACTATAGGAGGGTGGAGTTTGAGATCAAAAACCTAATTGATTGTATAATTATTATCGTAATATCTTTTTAGAAAATAAATAAATAAATAAATATTAAAGGATGAATATCATGGTAGCTAAAAATACACAAAAGGAGACATTTTATCATATTACAATAAGATTATAGTATTGAAAAAAGAATATAGTAATTAATATATTCCACTTTGTCTTTATAATTTAAAGCCTAACTTATAATGTGTTGATAATTGTAAAAAAATGGATTAATGATGATCTAATGGAAACACCGGATTTGTAATATAATATTAGAAAGAAATCAATTCATACATCACATGACCTAATTTAACAAGCTTGTACTACAAAGGTTCTATAATGAGCTTGTAAGTAAGCTCTTAACAATCTTTGCAGAATATCCTCAACCCTATACTGGTTTCTATTACTAGCTTCCTCAGTGGTAAGCTAGAATACTCAAGAAGTAGATTAAAAATACCAGGCCAAGCCAAGCACTTTGTCTAATGAATAACTATTAAGTAAAAAAATCTGGAATTTTCAGATATTCATATGTCTTCCAATCCAGCTGGGTTATTCTGCAAAGGTTGTTAAGAGCTAAATTTCAAGTTCATTATGTTATATATATATATATATATATATATATATATATATATATATATATATATATATATATATATATATATATGATAAACGTCACAACAGCACCATATTCTATGAAAAGGTAATACTTATGAAAAAGTAATATTTTTTTTTTTTTGTTTTTGCTTTTTATTGTGAATATCTAAAAGGTAAAAAAGGGAATGAAAATGTTTTCAATTGTTTACATTGTTATTACATTATATTGGTATATAACTTTATTACTATTGTTATTTTATATTACCTGTTAGTTAAAATGTTTATTATAGTATCTTGTAAATGATATGATTAAAGTTGTTGGTTTGAAATTTAATTTGAGTATTAAATATTGCATTTATTTTCTGAGAGTCATTGTCACTACATTACATGAACTCAAAGTGTACAGTTTTTGTTACTTTGATTGGAAAAAGTTAATGACTTTTTTCAATTCACTTTAATTAATCCTTGAAAACAACTTTGTAGAGTTTTTATCAAAATTTGTTATGCAGCTTTAATTAAAATAACTTGCTAATCAAAATAGATAGTGAAAATTTATAATTATCAATATGTCTATTGTAACATGAAACATGCTTGTTTTAATTTTAAAATCAGAATTAATAAAATATTAATTAGACTTTTTAAACATTTAATTTATAATAAAAAAATGTAAATTCAAAATTATTTAATCATTAACTGTTATTCCAATTCAATATAGAAAATATCTAAAAAATCTTTTTGTTGTTTATTTATTTTTACTTTTCCTTTCATATATATATATATATCCACTGCAGGATGAAGGTCTCTCAAAGTTCAATCCATCGTCGCTGATTTTTAGCTTCTTTTTTCCACATCACCCCTGCATACGTTCTTATTTCATCCATCCATCTCATATGAAGTCTCTTTCTGGGTCTTTTACAATCTCTTGGAATTCCATTTAAGATTTCAATTGTCCATTTATTATCATCTCTTCTAGCAATGTGTACAGCCCAACTCCACTTCAATCTTTTAATTTTTAATAAGGTCAGTAACACCTGTTTGTAATCTTACCCATACATTGTGTTTTCAATCTCTTCTTGTTACCCCTAACATCCATCTCTCCATACTTCATTGTGTGGTCTGAAGTCTCTGTATTGCTTATATATATATATATATATATATATATATATATATATATATATATATATATTGGCAGCCTCATTAGATAATATATGCGTGCACACACACACTACTATATTGTTAAATGACATGAGACACATAACATTCTCATTATATATATTAACTACAAATGTCCAATCAGTTTAGTATGATATAGTCTAACATTTTCATTTAGTGTTCCAATACTAAAAAGCATTAAAATATTACAAATATATATTTTATATTACATGCTTTTATTGATCGTGCACTAAAAAAATAATTTTATCTTCAACCACAATTTAGGTTTTTAGATTTAATTTGAATTAAAAGCATGGGGGATTCAGAAATTAATTAAGACAATCCTTATTTTTCATAATTAAAGGTTGATTTAAATAATTTTTGGTCCCTTCCAAGCTTTTATTTTAAATTAAATCTAAAAATCTCAGTTGTCATTGATCAAACAATTTCTTTTTATTTTTAGTGCATGATCAGTTAAAGCATTTAATGTATTTTTTTATTTACTTGTATTATATACTTTTTAATTTGATATATCTTTATTTTCCTATAATTTTCTGAAATATTGCAATAGGAATTATGCACTTCTATTTTTAATTATGATAGCTCTAGAATATATTCAAACAGTCAATATCTGATTTTTTATTAGGTACTTATCTTCTATTATTATGGAAGGAGACATTGTCTTTTTCTTTCTTAAAAAATATCTTTGCAACTGTAGTAGGTATGGAATGGTTTTTAAAGCAAGTTGAAAACATCAATTTTCATCTAGAGAATTAAATGATACAAATAATAAAAGAATATGTATATAGGAATAATATATATATATATATATGTCAATATTTTATTTTTATTACATTACATTTTGCAAATATTGAAACAAATTTTAAATAATACTATAATTTTATAACACTAAAATATATGAATGAATATTTCACCTTTATTATACAACAGTTAAGTGAGTTTTTTTTATTTAATTTTGTATGAGATGCCACTATATTGGATTTTTAAAGAATTGATTTCAGACACAATTTTCACAACATCAGCTTTAATAATGTTAGAGCAAAAATCTACATGTTGTTAGAAACTAGAAAGACAAAGGGAAAATGAATGCCTAAGAAAATTAGTGATTACCATGGAAAAAAAAACTAAGTAAAAAATAATTTCAATATCCTAATGTAATTTCTAATTTATCATGACTATGTTTTAAAGTTACATTTTTATTGACAAGCATTGTTAGCTGTGAAGTCAGCACAGCCGCCTTGCAAGCAAGCAGTTGGTTGCAGATGGTTGTTGTGGGTTCACCGCCTGGCTGATGCTATGACATATGAAAAAATAATAATTATATAATACTTATTACCCGAGATAATGTATAGCTTCAGAAGTGACAAGAAGAGAAGCATAAGAATTCATCTTTTTTTCTTATTTACCAGAAGTTAAAAAATCTCAAGGAATGTATAAGAAATAAAAGATACAAAATAAATCATTTTCAGAAGATGGCTAAGCATTTCTAATCATAGCAAGTAACTCCTTATTTATCCAAACTAGAAATTGAAGGCCAATGTTTTTATCAATGATAAAATGAGTCTCATCTCTTCATTTTATATTTTGTAGACACCATGATGCTATTTTGTTATATTTAATGTCAAACAGGAATATAATTTATTTGCATATAGCTCATTTTCTAATAATGTGATGCAACGTATGACAAAATTACTTATTGCACAGCATGAGTACCAAGACATAAGCAAGGTTTTTGATTTGATTTTTGTCTGCATACAATTCTATTTGGTATACATTACCATTGTGACTATCACCACACATGTATCACTTGAATCTTCTCTATTGGATTTAAGAATTTATATTGTCACATAGTATTATACCCTCTAATTTTTTTATACGTCAAAGCATCGGCTAGAAAGCGAACCCCAGGACAACTGCTTAGAGAGTAGTTATGCTAGCCACTAGGTCACCAATGCTTGACTATACAATTTATACCCATTAAATTTTGTGATTGCTTCATTAACTGCAACCTTTTTGTGCAGTTGATAATTGCATTAAAGCTTATATTGCACTGCGCTATAATAGCCTAATTTTATAGATGCAGTCAAAATCATTATTTGTTATACAAACAGAGCACAAACATACTAACACATGTACAGACAACTAATAAATTATTAAATATTTTGGGAAACATTATGTCCATGAAAAGGGTTGCCTCTAACTTGGATAAGAGCCCCAAAATTATACTGTATCTAATTGGCTAATTTTAAAATGTCTTCAAAATCATTACTTCTTATACAAACTTAGACATGCTAGCACAAACACAAATATATTTATGCAAATACAGACTTGCTAATAAATTATTAAGCCCTTTGAAAATCATTATATCTAAAAAATGAGGTTGCCTCAAACTTGGATCAGAGATCCAAAATTACATTGAACGTAATCGATTAATTTTAGAGATTTAATCAAAATCATTATTTGTTATACTAACACAGACATGTTAGTGCAAACATACATTATAATACATATACTTATTACTGAAAATTACTTTTTATCAAATAGTATCTTTTTAAAATAATAAAAATCAAATATAAAATTTAGTACTTATGTTATTACATTTGTTTTCGGGATGAAGGCTTTGAAATTGCAAAATGTTCGATACATGTTGAATCCACTAACAAATTTGTTTTTTGTTTATGTGTCAAAGCATCGGCCGGGAAGCGAACCCACAGACCTGGGACAACTGCTTATAAGGCGGCTGTGGCCACTCTGCCACCAATGCTTGACACAAATTATTCTTTCCCAATAAAAAAATGTACACCTTGCTGTTTTCTGTACAATCTAATAATATGAGCAAAAAGAAATAATAAAAAATCGACTTATTAATAAAAAAATTTTTTTTATCTGATTATAACAAATCGTACATCATTTGAACAAGAAAATTAAACCAGAGACAATGACAGTATTGGCACATGCGTAACTGCATTCGGTTTTCCTACAACTTAAAAATTAAAAGAAAGAAATAATAGATTCATACGTTCAGCACGTTGTTGTGCTAAACATTGCGATGTTATTTTAATCTACCAATATGTGATTTCTTTTATCATTAATTTACCTACAATTGACTAACTAATGCTTTTGACAGTGTGTATTTTGTAACTGCTTATTTTTTATATTATTATTGAGTTAATAGTATGAATAGTAAATATGTAAGAATTTATTTTATCTTATGACTGTTTCAACAATGCAAAAGTATAAGAGTAACATTAAATATCTAAATGCAGGGGGGAATGACAGGTGTTGTCAAATGCTAATCTTCATGACTCATATGCTGGCGGAGGGCGTATTTATTTTGTCCAAATACTACCAAATGATTACTCAATGACTTGTGCATTATTATAAGGCCAGTGTTTTCACACTTGTAATCACAAAAAATAAAATAATTTGTTATGAGGCTTTAGTCTAGTCATTAATTGATGTATGATATAGATGACCCTTCTTTCAATGTTTTACTTCTCTGGTGTTATAATGATAATCTCAAAGAAACATTAAAATAGTTCATGTTGCTTACTTTCACTGGTAAAACATGTAATTAAAATAGAATTAGTGTTGAATTTTTTTTTAAAAGAAAATTTCCTTCAAAAATCTTTTTTTTTTCCATATGTCCAAGCATCGGCTGGGAAGGGAAGCGAACCCATGACAACTGTCTACAAGCAACTGCTTGCTTGCAAGGCGGTTGCGCTGACCTCTCGGCTATTGTATAACAAAATATCAAATAAACATGCTAATGAACAAACATGTTTCACATGTAGATGTATTTGTGTTTTACAAATAGTTTGTACAGTCATTTTTAGATAATATGATAGTGAATATTATTATTATCATCATCATCACTCATTTCCTTCTTTTTAGAGTGATGACAATTTATTTAAAGTATGGCTATTAATACAATTGTAATATAAATAATAAAGTATAATTGTGATAATACATTTGTACTTTCAATTACTTTCTTTAATTTCTTTAACTGAAAACGATTTAATTTTAAATATAATGGAAGTGAACACGATTTTATATTCCAATATTCATGTATTTTAACATCTATACATACTCTATTAATTAAGCTTATTTCTATTTACTAAAATTTCCACCTTGATTTTTATCTTATTATTGTTTCTTTCTTCATAATAATTTTTAATATTTTCCAGATCAAAATGAAAAGTAATCCCATACATTTTTTTCATTATTAAAAATGATGTCATTATTAAATCATTACTACTCTTATTTTTTATATATGTACATAGTAGCTGATAAATAGAAATAAGATGCCTTTAATTATTATGATGTGTTCAAGTGTTAAAATGCACTAATCTTAGATATAATATAATAATGTTTATTTCCACTGTATTTAAATTTAAACAGTTTCTAATTAAAAAACATTTCGAAATTAACTGAAAATACTAATGTGTTTTATTAAAATTATTCAAAAAATATATATCGTCATTAAACTTTATTTTATTACAACAATTACCCAATATATATATATATATATAGATGTAGACTGTTTTGAAATTGGATGTCAACTTTATAAGAAATCTTATTACTCACATTCTATACATTGGTTTGAAGAAACACTAATCCAAATGAATGAATCAAACACAAATAGTCTTCCCAAACAAGAGGTACTATCCTATTGAATTTCTGCATTAATATCGTATAGATATTGTTTTTAGAATATTGATAATATGTTTCGGTTTTATAATATAATTAATTTTACTATGTTTTTAAAAATTCATATTTTTTTCCAAATCTGCTTGTCTTTGTCTTATGATAATATTTCTAATGTATTTGTAAAATAATATAGGTGCTATTGCACCAGACCGCAAAGCTACTTTTTACTTAAAAAAAAACAAAATAAAATTCTGCGAGCGCTTTCAAGAGACGTGCTCTCATCTTCATAGCTCTGAGTGAAGTAATTATATGCAAATTATGCAAAGTTCAAAGATTAATTACTCCATTTCTTTGAGATCGCGAAGCATCTGCAATCCATCGCAAGGAAGCAGGCCTCCTTAACTTATCTTTTTAGGTCGTGCCTTTCTTTGCAGACCAGGTTGACATCTTGTGGTTCACACTGGTGTCCTGTTAGTTTCTGATGAAGTGCAAAAATGGAATAACGTTATGGATCTGACTGA
The DNA here is from genome assembly GCA_028023455.1 of Epiperipatus broadwayi. Lineage (NCBI taxonomy): Eukaryota > Metazoa > Onychophora > Udeonychophora > Euonychophora > Peripatidae > Epiperipatus > Epiperipatus broadwayi. The sequence goes on along the minus strand of JAQFVV010007312.1, from coordinate 71,575 downwards.
GCTTTGATGTATACATATTTGTGTTGTATTAATCTAGTTTATATTGCTGCCTTGGTTTCCCCATAATATGAGGCTCTATAATTTGCATGAGAACATGCAATATTATAAACGGCTTGAGGTGTTTGAGACAGTGTTAGTTTATCCTTTGTGTTGTTAAGTAATCTGTTAGAGGAGGGGTACAAAAAGTTAGTTGAAACTGTCTGTTAAAAATTGTATAAAATTTATTATGTAAATTAGGAATGTATGATAGCAGCAGCCTGTGTGATCCAAATTGGGTGTATTGTGGTTAATTTGTAGTTGAAATGTATGATCCTTCTGTTGATCAGCCCATGTTTGAACCCATCTTCAGTAAGTCTTCCCTCTATAATATTAGATTTGTCTTCTTGTCTGCTTCTAACTTACACAGCTGTTGGTTTCTGTGCAGAAAAGATGTTAGCCCAGCTAATTTATGGCTGGTGGGCGTAATGGAACTGGGTTAGATATGGCCTCTTACTTCAAATGGCTTCACAAACATTTTGTATATCAAATGTGTGTATTCTCGTTGAACCAGCACATCTAGGTATTTTACTCAGAGCTACGAAGATGAGAGCACGTCTCTTTAAAGCGCTCACAAATAATAGATTTTATTTTGTTTTTTAAGTAAAAGTAGCTTTGCGGTCGGGTGCAATAGCGCCTATATTATTTTACAAATATATTTTAGCACGCAAAGTTTTCGATTTAGGTTTGAATTACAACGTTATATTCCTAATGTAATATATTTTTAATCATTATATTACAAATATTATCATAAATGTGTTTTATTACTGCAATATATAAATATTTTATTTTATTTTTCTTATCTTTCTTCTCCATATTATTTGTTATTATATTGGTGCAATTTATTATTATTATTATTACAATAGTTCTATTTATCTTTAATTTTTTTTTAATCTTTTAGCAACATTCTTATCATCCAGAATTTTTTCCCATCTCTATTTATTATTAATGTTCTTTTTATCGTTCTTCTTACCTTGTTCATTAAATTTTCGTTTTTTCTGGGTTTCTTTTTCTTTTTCAAATTTATAATTAAATATTTTAACTTTTTCAATTGTATACAAATAATAAAAATAAAAACAAACAAAAATATTATTCTATATAATATCAGGACTGATTTAGTAAGTCTTAAGTCCTCTGGAATTTGTTTGCACACTTATACTGAAAGGGTGTTCTTTTTCATGTTTTATTTACAAACTAAAATACACTAAAGTAATGTGTGTTATGTGTGTGAACATTTTTAAGGGGAAAAATAAATAATAATGTGATAGGGGTATTTATATTGAAATAATACTATCATTAATAGTTTCAAAATTTTAATTGAGAAATAGTAGAATACAAAGTTGTATTTCTTTTATTTTTTTGTTATTCCTTCCCTCATTTTTGAAGTCTTTATAATTATTATATATCAACTGAGATTTACAAGCAGAAGCCTATTTTGTTCTAAAACAACAAAAACCATGTAAATGAGAAACATAAATGTGCATTGTATATACCCTTCTTGAAATAATGCTACAATTAACAGTTCTTTATGAAATTTTAATTAACAAATAGTATTAACAAGTACTGGTGATTCTTATCTTAATTTGTAAGATAATTTTTTTTTTTGGACAAACAAATTATTAACGAGCAATTTATCCTTTTTATTGGTGGTGGTAAATAACTAAATCATGTAAATGTCATGAAGAAAGACTAGAAAATGATTTAGATTACTGCTATTTGTCATTATATTTTTTAGGAGCCAATATTTAGATGGAGCAATAATAGACTAAGTAATGAACCTCTCATTCAGCTCAAGAATGATTGACTGATTTAGTACAAGCTACTTCCAATGAAACAAAGCAATTCATTTCCTGATTGACAGTGGAATGTTGAATTCTCTAACATTAATGTCAGAAAATGCAGGAAAACTGCACTGATTCATGTATACATTTTCTTCTCAGTGATGAAAATCATGTTTCACTTAACTTGGCATGACATCCAGAAGTAACAATCTCTCATTATTACCATGCTAAAATATCTGGACTCATCTACTTGTAACCTGCTTACATGTTATCAGGGCAAGTACTTAGACAAAACCTTTTGTCTTTCTTTCTTCTTACATGTCGCAAGATTATAAGTCTCCCCAGTCACATATTGACTGTTAATATTATGTGATAAACAAACTAGGAGGGAAAATGCCACTATTCAAGCAATCACAAGATTACAAAAAAACATTGTCAAACAACCACAACATAAAGCAAGTTACGAAATGTATAACTTGTTTTGTTTATCATAAATATACCCTTGAAGGTTTTTGCAAGGATATAGATTGCAGAGGCTTTTACTATATGGTGAAACTGAACTGAATTCAGACCCAGATAGCTATCTAGTTTGTTTGACTGGATTTGAAGATATTTACGTATCTGAAAAATTTGTGCTTTCAAACTGATAGAAATAAGTTTCATAAGTGGTGTTTAGTAGAGTTGGAGTTTAGATCTAGTGTCTGGTCTTCCTTCCCTTTACTGTCATGAGCCAATTAGCTCAAAACCATGGTTTAAAGGTTGGAGAAAATTTGAAAAAAATATTTAATTCTATCTCTCTCAGTGTTTATGTAAACTAAGCTTCATAGTGGGCTATTGGTAAAGCTCCATCTAGTAACGAAATGAAACCTATAGCAAGTTACCAAATGATTAACTTGTGTTGTTTATCATATATATATATATATATATTGTAACCCTTAGGTTTTTTCGTGAAGAAACTAATGATTAAGAAATAAGTAGTATCCAAGTAAAAAAATTTAAATTAAAAGCTTTATTTAGAGAGACTAACAAACCTTGTGGCTTAAATTAAATGTATAGAGAGAAATATGTTTGTACTTTATTTAAAATTATATCACATTATGTTAAGGGAAGGAGATTGACTATCATGTGCACCGGAATATCTGAAGGGTGTTTATTTGTATGTCTAGGCAGAAAGGTCTTTGTGAATCATGATATTTATGAATAAAATTGTTAGTACAGATTGAAATCGAACTTGTTGTTATAGTTAGCTTTAGTTTGACAGTTCTTTTCATGAGAATAGGTTTAAAAATTTAGGAAATTAGGAAAGACATTTTATGTTAATAAAAGATATTTTATACTAATATGAATAGGTAGTTCATTATTTAATACTGTTAGTATGTGCATGTATGATGCAAATATAGATTTTTTTCCTGGAAATTTACACATTGTATTGTAGATTATTTGATAGTATAATGTAAAATGAATTTTACAGGAATTGGTTATTGTTTTCAGTTCTAAATTTGATTTAAATTTTAAATCAATTAATTTATTTATATAATATCAGTTCTATAAAATACCAATAATTCTATATTTTTTTAAATATTTTTTGTAAATCAAAGCCGTGTAAAATGTGTTAAGAAGAAAAAATTAAAATGCAATTGGAGATGAAAACAATAAACCAAAACCAATATTTAATAAATGGTGTTGAAGGTTGCCTTTGAGAGAGAATCCTCAATTAGAAGAATGAAAGAAAAAAGCTTGTGGGTGGCCATCTTTTCTTATAAAGGCTAGTGAAAATGAAGGGGAAATGTCTTACTATTTCAATATCTGACCATCTTCTCTGATCATTTTTTCTCTGGGACAGCAATGGACTCAATTATTAGGAAGTCTATATGTATTACTAAAAAATGAAGTGCCAAATCAATTATAAATGGTATATAGTTCTCTCTCTCCAAAGTCAATTATGCCGAAATTAGTTTACAGCAAACATTGCTATATTCAATACCTCAATCTTCATATTTGGTTTTTAAAAGTCTGTTTAAAGAAGATACCTCAAGAACAGTATTGTATCTATGGCTTAATTAATAAAACTCTCAGGGATGATCAGACTTTAATATAAAGTTTGATGACTACTCAATATTCTTAACAGTATTTTTTTTTTTTAAATTGTTACACCAACCTAAGAATATATGTGAAAAAAAGAAAAGAAAAGCATCTAGAGCGCTATACTATTTTGTTTAATATTTTTTTTGCTCCTAAAAGAACCAAGAAGAAAATGATGACACTTAAAAAAACTAATGTTGTGTAACGAAGCATCTGGATGCCAACCCGAGAAGAAAAGTATTATATACATGTTGTTTTTTTTTTTTTTTTTTTAATAAAGATTTGTTATTGTTATGAATTTACACGAGTGTCTTGTGTTTTAATATTTCAAATATCTAGAACTTATATCTAGCACCTATATCCAGCACCTATCTCTAGAACGAATACTAGATCACATTTAAATTATGAATTGTCTTATGTTGATTGATTTCCATGATTGATGTCCATTGTTTACCTCCACAGCTTACTTCCTCAATGAATTTCCGTAATCCACCTTGGTAGAATATTAACCAAGAATATTTTTTTTTCTTAATATATATATATTTCATGTACCTGTGTTTATACTAATTCACCAATAAACACATAATTGGACATACCCGACTCATGAAATGTTATAGATTTGAAATACTAATTGAATTTGGCGGAACAGATGATATGAAATAAAATAAATTGAAAAAAATAGTCAATTTAGTTAATTGGTTCGTTGCAATGTTATAGATATTGGGAGCAGACATAAAATTCCTATCCTGCTTTTGGTATTTTATATGATTCCCACTGGTAAACTCACATTAAGATTTAATCTAGACAGTTTTGGGATCATATCCATTGCATTGTAATGATTAATAATTGCACCTCAGTAGCAAATCAAGACCTTGAGAAAGAGTACTTCAATTATTAGATCTAAGAGCTAGCTTGGAAGGCAAGTAGTGTAAATATTAAATCGGGAAATACTATTATGATGAGGATGAACGAATCTATACTTAGTTGGTAGGCTTATAGACGTGTGTTTAAGGAAATAAGATTGACTGTTGTCAGTTAAGAAGATATAGAGGAAAACATAACACAGACATTCAGTGTTATATAATTGTGACTATTGAGAGTGATAGATGCTGAGAAAGAAAATAGTAGTAGCTGAGTTAAACGAAAGGATTTATAACATTTTTTTTGTTCTTCTTTAAATTATATAATAATCTTATAGTATATATTATAAACATAAGTTACGAGTTCTCCGCTTCGATTACTAATTGAATTCGAGTCATTTACATACTAGAAATATACACAACATCCTTGTAATCACCGCTCGAGATCATATATCTATATAAAGTTGTGGAAGAACGTTGTCTATATTATTTAGTTAACAATAAGAACTTATCACGATAGTGTTTACATAACTGTTCCTAAGTTTAAAATTAATACCACAATAAATTGAATTGGATTTATCAATATATTTGTTTGAGGCAATTTAATTACTTTCTTCATTATATCCAATTGTAATAACCATGGATGATGATGATTTCTGGTGGGCATTACAATTCCATAGTTACAATTTGTCGCCCGGTTATACTTAATCTTATTACTACTATCATTAGATAAACACACTAGCGTTCCTTATTTGTTCCCAGTATTATTTTCAATCGAGGAGCTACTTGCACTAAAGGTGAGGTTAGAATATATATATGATCAATAGATGGCGTCTTTACCAAAACCGCCAAACAAGTGTAAAATATTTTTACATAAACGCAAAAGGAGTCAGAATTAACTACTTCTTTCATTTTGCTCACCTCCAGATCAGCTGATTTCAAGCTGGTTTGCTCTATCCTTCCACTGACGAGAGCAAACCAGCTTGAAATCAGCTGATCTGGAGGTGAGCAAAATGAAAGAGGTAGTTAATTCTGACTCCTTTTGCGTTTATGTAAAAATATTTTACACTTGTTTCGGCGGTTTTGGTAAAGACGCCATCTATTGAGCATAAATAACAAGTGATAGCAGGTTACGTGACTAACTTGTTTTTATTTTTCATATATATATATATATATCATCGATAAATCCCTGGAAAAGGAATAAGACAGATCAACATAAAATGAAAAAAAAAATAATAGAAAGAGAAGTAATAATATATTAGAGTATATTTTTTTGTGATGGATATACAAATCAATTCTCAAAACACATACATGCACATACAGAATTTACTGGATCGTTGTATTGATATTTTATGAGGCTGTTTTTTAACTTTTACAGCATTTTTTTTGTAATTCTGAATTATTTTAAAATCTTGCCTAATTGAAAATCTTCATATCTTTCCAATGTAAACAAACAATAACACAATTCTATTGAATGTCTTGGAGTTAATCTTAATAAAAATGGACCTGCCTCAATCATTATACGTTGATATTTCTTGATAAGAAATTGTTTTTGTGCATTGAGACATGTAGTAAACAAATAATTTCACTACCCTTTATAGTGCTAATAACTAATTATATTAAAATAGATAATTCACTTTTCAATCATGTGCACATGATTTTTTTTAACAAACCCATTGCATAGACATGTGCTCACAATCTTGGTCAGTTTTTTTAGACTTGTGAGCACATGTACAGAACTTAGTATTCATCATAATGCTAGACACATCTTTCTTTGTAATATCATTAAAAGTATCAAATAAAAGAGTGTTAAAATATTTTAAAGTGCTATATATTGATCAAACATCAAATGTGCTTTTGTGCAAATTGCTTACATCATCGTATAAAAAATGTACAAAGGAAATTTTTGCCAGTGAATACATCAACTTTCAATTTAAAGATCGTTTTTACCATTACTACAGTTATTCTTTCTTCTTCTCTGTCTTCTAAGCTTAGATTGCTAACACACATTGTTATAATTAATAGCACCTTTTTTTTCACGTGTACAGTGAAAACATATCTCTAAACAGATAATTTCCTTACTATTTAATTACTTTCTAAAGAAGTCTGTTGGCCAGTTGAAGCTATAAGGTAATAAAATTGTTAAAAAATATTATATGGATCACTAAAACTTTAATTTTTTGTATGTTTATTAAGATTCATGATTATTTTTGCACACTGATTGTATAATAATTATTAAAAATCAAAAGTATACATACCAATACATTTATTTTATATGTATATGTTTATTTTTTTAAAAAAGACAAAAAATATTAATATAATGTTAACAAAGCAAATTGTAGCATTTTGGTCACATGTTTTCAAATTAATAACTAACACATCTTCAACAACTATTTATTATAATATATTGTAAAAATTATAGTTTTTTGATATTTTAAAACATAATTTGATATATTTATCAGTTATTGTTGTTTATACTTTCACATTTCAAATACAAATGTCAATACAATAGAGACATTTATTTTATAAAGTCAATCTTCCTCTATTGATTGTTGAATATAAAACTATTCTTTGTTTTTAGTACAATTTTATTTTTCAATAACTTCAAAGTTCAAACATGATTTATAAGAATTTATTTCATTTGCAAGCATAACTTTCTTCCAAATCAAGTTCAATGTATTACATTATGACATTGTTTAATACTAAAATCAAACACTGAAAACTTACAAAATGCTGTCAAAAGAGAACAATTAAATTCTCCAGTGTGAGAGAGTTAACCCTTTAGCTGATGTGCATCAACTTGTATAACTGTTTCAAAGACTGTCTAATTTTTGTATTGGTTCATTACATAAAAATCTGAGAACTATTCTTCCTCCATTTCTTTTCTAATCTGTTTCTATTCATAAAATATTAATCTAAAATGCAGAGATTTGTTTTAATTCAGCTTCTAAAAATTGGATAATTTTAGATTCAAATTGAATAAATGTGCAAAAATTTTAAAATAATGTTAATAACTGGAAAAAATACAACAAAAATGTTTGAAAAGTATTCAGTGGTAAAACAAAAGAATTATATTTCAACTAATCATTGTATAAATATCAGTGATTTCTTTTCATTTCTTATAAATTACAATGTCTGATTATTCAGTTCTGTTGTATTTTCTTGGTCTAAAATTAAATATTTTAAATAAAAATCTAAAACTAGACTAATTATTAATAAATATGCTGTCAAAAGTGATTATAAAATGGATAAAAATGTATGAAATATAAATGCATTTTATTCTTATCAATGAATGTTTTTGATATGCAAATTATGGTCAGTAGTAGTCAATGTTATTCACTTGTTTTGAGAGTGGTCAGTTTCCCACGCTTATTTTTCTTGTAACATTTAAAATTTTTCCAAGCAAACTTTATATTTTGATAAATTCATGTAAAATCTTAATTTTAAATGTAAAAAATTACAATAAATATATTTATTCACATTCAAGGTGAATTATGAATGCATAAAACATTTTCTTTTGAGTTCTGACAACACCAGGATAACAATGGCCAGAGTTGACTGCTATCCAAGCATAGGAAAATTGATTTTTTTTTTCAAAATATATCACCAAACATGGATTTTTAGAGCTAAAATTTCGAATTTATTATAAAATAAGAGTAAAATGAAAATAATGTGACTAAAATTAGCCAAAAGATGGTGCAAATGATGGTTAGTAACTGTAATAATCATGAATAAGATTTTGAAAATAGCATGGGGTCTAATTGCAACTAACATATTAAGAATTAAACTATCATTTGTTATTTAAATGCATACATTAATTTACTAACATTATTAAATTTATTACATAGTAAATATCTTTCAGTTACAGAAATTTAATTTATGACACTGAAATTTTTAAATGTTGAAATTGTTTAATATTATTATATTAGTCTTATTGAAAAAAGATAGCAAGGTCTTTAAATAATTAATCAATATTTTACATTGAGAAGAATTCTGTGTGTCATTGTTAATATAGATAAAAGTAGAATGTAAACAGCCTTTATATTCCATTTATGATTAATATTCTCCACCACTCTTTATAGAAAATGATAAAAGAGAAAAAATGATAAAACTTATGAGTTATTAGATATTTGGAGTTTGATTTACTGACCAATAATAGATGGATAATTAATTTGACTCTGATCAGTTACATAAAAAACTCACAGCCTTACTGAAGCCAAAAAGTTTCAAGTTTTACCTGGCTAGTGTTTAAATTCTCATTGTGTCTGCAATATCTTACTGAAAATTATATATATGTTTGTAAAGTATTGTAAATAAAATCCTTTTTGTTTGCATAGTGGGCTGGGAATATTTCTAAAAAAAAGATGATCATAGATTGATAGTTGAAATCTTAAACTGGAACGAATATATTATAAATGATAAAGCAAATGACCGCATGTGAGAAGAAGGAGTAATATAAAGAAGGGTGCTGAATGATATGAAAAAAAGAGACTAAGAAATTGGAGAAGATGGATTGAACTTGGAAAGACCTTCATACTGCACTGGATTGATAATGGTTGATGATGATGATTATGAATCTGCTGTGCACATTATAAATACAAAATTGTATTAAAGAATACAAATCTTTTGCTATAAATGCTTTTTTTTTTCATTTTAAATCTTACAATCAATAATAAAACAAATACTTGGAATATAATTTTTTTCTGGTAATATTTGGCATTAAGTATCACCTCTAGATAAGGACAGGTGAATAATTATTATCTGGATACTTTAAATATTTAACAAAGTAACGTGCAATTCTATGTTTCCAATAGCCAGGAAGATAAATGGGTTAATCAAATATATGTCTTGATGTTAAAGTTGGAAAGCTTAGAAAGCATAAAAATACTTTCACTCAGAAATAAATATCAGATTTTAAATAATATTTTTTGTATAATGGTTATGTTCTTAATTTTAATCACACTAACATAGTTCACACGATTTTAAAAATATGATTTACAAAATATACGAGTGTCTGTTGCAGTTCTGAAAAAATGTAACAATTTACAGAAGTTGTTCAAGATAAATATAGGTTTGACATAGATGAATGAAATTTCATGGTAATCTATTATTGTGAAGAGTGTTTCTGTGAATAGTTGGATTACAAATCAAATAAATGTTTCAACATGAAAGATTGATATATTTGATTTGCTAAAACACCAAAAAAATGAGTTATTGTGTAGGTTAATAGAGTGAAACTTGAATAGCCTCAAAAATGTTAATCAATAATAACAAGTTTCTGACAGCACCAAAAAGAAATGTTATCTCTACTTATATGGATATAATCTTTTTTTATTTCTATTTTTTATCAATTTAAAAATCCATGAAAATGTTGAATGCAATATTAATAATTTCAAACTCTCTGATAAAGTTGCAATCTTTAGTGTTTTTATAAGAATATTAGAACATTAATAAAGATGGCATTCCACTTTTATAGTTAAAAGAAGATTGTTATTACAACAGTTAGAAATTGTTGCTTGTTATCTATATTGGGATTGTCTAAGTGTTGACTGGTTTATAATGGTTACTTATAAACCCATTTAGCCTTGAACATGAATACACTAATTACATAAATACTACCTTGGGTGCAATTTGAAATTTATAATTGCAGTTTGTAATGTTATAAATAACTATTTATTAGACTGCATTCAGAATAGATTGTAATTACCTGTTTATTGTTTTAGGTAGTGAAGGTGCTAAGCCACAAACACTGTGAAGCCTAAGTGACTGAACCAGTCATGTCCTAATAATTTACCCTAATCATATAATGCTACAAACAGTGGATAGTATATAGTGTTATTAGGCATAGTAATTTTAAATGTTGTTTGACCCATCAATTTTATTGATTTGTCCTGATAGTCTGAGATTGACTTATTACGAGCATACAACTTATGTTCATTATTTTTATTAATGAGAGCCCAAGTCTTTTTTGAAACAGTGGAACCTCCAGACCATGTGTCCAATTCCATTGTAACTGGTGTATCATTAATTATAATCTAGGGTTTAAATCGAAAGTGAACATCATATGTATAATTTATACAGGCAACTTGTTTTACTTTTCATTGCTATTGCTGTATATTTGGAGTGGGTTTTTCTATTATCATATCAGCTGTCCTTTTAATTTCAGACAAGAAGCATTTATAAGTCTGACTCACTTGAGAAATGTAGTATTGCAGTGTGGACATTTTGAATGCATGGACATTTATTCAATGCTACTATAGCAATGAGTTATACTCATTGATGCTGAATTATCTGAGCTGACTAAATGTCTGACTGTCCTAAAGTTTAGTTTGATTTTTGCACATCATAATTAGTCATTTTAATGGCTTTGTGTGGCTAGCTATAGAATGGGCTAGTATTGCTTGGGCCAAAACCTATTTAAAATTTGAATCCAAAATCATTAGCAATTTTAGTCTTAAATTGTGATTATTTATTGGGCAAATAAAATGATCACAAAGTGTTTCATTAATCTTTGAATTTCCATTTTAATGCCAATATTTGGATATTTGTTGTGAACCTTTCTGGCTTGCCTCACCCCCCTCTGTTATTGGATACAGAATTTGCAATAATATCTCTGCATTATTGTCAGAGACTTTAGAGAAAAATAATCTGTGAAAATCAGTAACATTTTATCAAAATCAAAGTCATCTGTTGTTTCTGACATAGTTTAGACTTCAGGATCTTATATATTTGTATACCTATTACAGTTATTAATGTGGATAATTTTATTTAAGGCTTCTTGATTTGGTTAGACTTTATGTAAAATCTTAATCCCTCTTATAGCTTGACCATCCCTCAGTTTGGGCTGAATCAAAAGCATCCATAAAGCCAGAAAATTTCACCATTGTTTTATTTTTCTTTTTAACTCATGGGAGAAATGATCATGAGTTATCATTCATTTGTCAATTTTACAACTGCACTTTGTAATTGTTCAAAAATCGATAGTGACAAAGTTAACAATCCACTAGGGTGAGCTTCTGTCACTTCATTACGAGTAAAGCTCTCATGATTGGTTTAAGCCTTCAACTGACATGCCAATAACATTGGCTGTCAATTTTCCTTTCAGATCTGTTGAATCTGATAATTTGTTCAAGCTGACCTAAGTGATTTTAATAGTCACTGTATTGTAAATACGATGAGTGTTACGTCACCATACTCACATATTTATTTTTCCAGTCGGGGGCAACAAAATTATTTTTTCAGATTGTACCACTTCTGTATGCTTTATCATTGTAATGTAAATATGATAACTGTATGTTTATCCAGTCATAAGTAATGCATTTTCTGTCTGAAAGCACTTATAATGCTGTGTTTGGTCTGAATTTCAGACTCAAAAAGACAGTTATAAAAAACATTAACACTAAATGTTTAATTAGTATAATTTATTAAAAAAGAAATAACTGGACTCATTTCCAGCTCATGTACAAGCTTGCCTCATTAGTAGTTTTATTTTTATTACATTCTTTCTCACTTTTTTCTGTTTGGTTATTTTATTTTCAGTTTCACTTTTATTTCATCCGTATTAAAAGGTCGTTTTCGTGTCGTTTTCGCGTCGTTTACGTGTCGTTTTCGTGTCGTTTTCGTGTCGGTTTTGTGTCGTCTTCGTGCTTTCTATGCACAGCATTTTAATCTTGGCTGTAACTAAATTTTAACATAAGGATCACCAGCTTCTAGCAAATGTACTTCAAATTCTAGTTTATCACATTGTAATCTAATGTGACGTTTTTCTAAGCCTGATTTGTCATTTGTTTCTAAGCCTTGATGAAAAAGATCGGGTTTTAAATTACCTATTATGGAATCAAAGTTTCAGCTTCATTATGTAAATGATTGTTGATTCCACGTACTTTAAAATTCTGGTTGTCCATTAGCAATAGAAGAAGTAATGAAGTCTAGGAGGGAAAAAAGTAACAGATATCAGAGATACAGATATTAGTGGTGAACATGGCTGACCTGTTAAATGCTTTTAATTATACAAAAATATGTCTGATAGCCCATATAAATGTTCATGGTAAAAGTCCAACAATTTTTATCACCTCAGAACATGATTTTTCAGAATCTGAAGTTTCTGCTTCATTTTTAAATTTATGGCTTTAGCATTATCACACTTATTTAAGCCATAAGGATAATGAAGATAACTAAGAATTTCTCCTAGGTCACAGCCTTTTATTTTTCTTGTCATATAAGAGCTGCAAAGTAAAACAAATTAATAGTTGTAACCTATATATATAGGTGCAGGAGTTGCTGTGGGCATCTGCTCATACCTGTTAAGGGAGTCAAAAGCAAATTCTCTCTAGGCTTAAATATTAGGGCATAACGGAAGCAGAAAGAAGTGAAAGTGGATAAACTAACCTAAATTTCATTTTATATTAATAAATAGGGATAGAGCTATGCAATTAATGTGAATTCAATCATTGGTTAAGTATTTCATCAGGTTTTCATTAGCATTATACCCGAAGACACAAAGTCTGACCGTACTTAAATGCAACTTTTTTTCCTTTTCGAAGCCGTTCTATCCCCCTATTGAACTATTATCTTTATATTGTTGAAGAGTCTCATGATGCATTATGCCTTTAATGGAAATAGAATAACCTGTAAAAATGGTTTTTTTGAACAACCATTTCCTTGTATGGCAAAAATACTGTAGCCTTTGTTGAAGGCTTAACCTAAAAACATAAGAAATGTAACCTCCAACCAGTTTCTCTTCCTCACATAGGGTCCTAGGTTTCGACAAAGCTTGTACCTTTAAGTAATTAATAGTCTGTCTCAGTAATGGTTCTTCCTCCAGATTGAGTTCTTTCATCATTTTTTTATACAAATAAAACAGTCCTCTTGCCTTATCATATTTTGCGACCATTTTTAAGTAACTTTTAAATTCATTTTCGTCAATTAAATATACTATTTTTTTTTTTTGACATTGTATAGCTTGTTTTTCTCTTAAACTATAAACCAGCATATCTGGAACATTGGCTACTTTAAGGACAGCCTCGAATAAAAATGGTGAACGGAAACTATGTAAGTTTTTTTCCATCAGAAATATACGACTTGTTATCGCTAAGACCCGAAAAGCACAACTACTTCGTTCGAATTCTGCACTAGTAAAATATGTGTTAATGAAAACCTCCCACGCTCTTTTTCTTCTAATTCGTTCTCTTCGTAGTTGCAGAAAACACATAGTAGATAAATCTAAAAAATAGCGTAAAGCAACATATCATATTGATGTATATAAAAATTAATTAAATAATTATTTACATAACATATTACATAATAGTGTATAGAAATTCGAAAGATTAGACTCTGAATCACATTACTATCTAACTATCAAATATTATTGGCTTCTCCATAAAAGAAATGATACAATATATATATATATGTATGTGTGTGTGTTGATACGAAGATTTTCATGGGTTGCATATATAAAAGACATATTTTGCGGGTTCATCCATGTTACAAAATTTAAATTTTGATATACCAACGTTTAGACTTGATCACACAAGTCATCTACTAGGCAATAAAAGGTTGAAAGATGGGTGTAGATGTGCTACAATCACTGATTTGAAAAAAATGTTCCACCAATAGTAAAAATGTAAATTAAGAATGTTTTTTTTTAAAAAAATCTTTCCAAATAGAAGGAAGTTTGCTTGTATCATCTCACTTATTGATACAAACTGGTTTTTTAAGTATCTCAATTTCATCTCTAATTTTGCACTGGTAATAATTATCACATCTGGATAGGATTCTGGTACTAGAAAAAATCAATTGTATGACCTGAATCTATAGTATAGAGTGAGAGTGCTGATGATGATGAGTGTTGTTTAACTGCATTAGCATGCTCAGCTCTCCTAACACTGATGCGATGATTACTCATACCTTTGTAAGAAGCTTTACAATTTTCACATGAAATTTGATAAACACAATGAGATTCAAGAGCGATTGAATCTTTAGGTGTGGTTCTTATACTGCTGATCTTTTGATGAGTAAAAAACCATCTATTTATGTTATAGCCTTTTAATATACATCCAATACTGTCTGTAGTTCCTTTTACATATGAAACACAATCCTAATAGCTGATTTAGCATCTTTTTGTTCCTATTTTGTCCATTTTGGACTTGGAAAGAAGGCTTTTTTTAATAAATTTATAATTATAATAATTTTCTAATAAAACACTATTAATATGATTTATTTCATGAACCAGAATGGAAATGGAAATATATGTCCGTGTGTGTATTCTATCTGTAAATTGAAAAAGATAAACGATTTGGTGTTCTGGTGACTAGAACATCAAGAAAAGGGAGTTTTCCATCAGTCTCTGTCTCCATTGTAAATTTAATATGAGGATGCATATTATTTAAATGTAAGAAAAAATCATGTAATTTATTTTTTCCATGTTGCCATATGACAAAAGTGTCATCTATGAATCTCAGCCAAATGAGAGGTTTCAATGATGATGATTCTAAAGCACAAGTTTCTATATTATACATAAATAAATCAGCTATTATTAGGAGATAGGTAGGCCCATAGGAGTTCCAGAAACTTGTCGGTAATGCTGTCCATTGTATACAAAATATGTGTTCTAGAGACAATGTTTAATCAAAGCAGTAATATGGTTTGGTAAATTGCGGTATTGTGAAATTACATTTGAAGCTTCATCATTTGGAATGTTTGTAAACAAAGACATGACATCAAAACTGACCAGAATGTCATTAGCATTAATTTTTAAATTTTTTAAAACAAAAAATGAAAAAGGTTTTTAAATATATCATTTAATAGATGGGATTGTAGGTTTAAAGAAATCCGATAAATATCTAGCTGAAATATGAGTTGGAGATCCTATTGCGCTTACTATTGGACGAAGGGGGCTATCTGTATTGTGATTTTTTGGAAGTCCATAAAATTTTGGACAGACACATGATTTTTCACGAGGGATTATTTTATTTTTTATCTCTTTCGATAGACGATTTATTAATAATGGCTTTTGTTGTTTTTTCCAAATATGTAGTATGACCTCTTTTTGGTTGTTTATAAGTTTTATCATTAAGCAAATCTAAAATGTTATGGTAAATGTCACAATCCGTAACAACAGTAGCTGGATGTACAACAATTGATTTGTCCAATTTTATATTATATAATGATTGTCTTTCTTTAAAATATTATTTTGAGAAAGCTTAGCTTTTTTAAAAATATTGCAAATCTCGGCTCGAGCCAAATCAGCCGATGAAGAATGTATTATATTGAGAGCTGATTCAACATTACAAACAATTTTCTCAAAAGATATCCTGGAAGGCTTTAATGCAAAATAAAAACCTTTTTCTAAAACTAAAACTTCATCTGTAGAGAGGGTTTTCTGAGTAATAGCTGATTTATTCATACAAAATATAGAAACCCAGCTTTAGAATCATCATCTTTAAAACCTCTCATTTTGCACATATACATAGATGACACTTTTTGTCATATGTCAACATGGAAAAAATAAATTAGTTGATTTTTTCTTACACTTAAATAATATGCAGCCTCATATTAAATTTAAATGGAGACAGAGTCTGATGGAAGCGTCCCTTTTCTTGATGTTCTCGTCACCAGACCAAATAGTTAATTTTTTTCAGTTTACAGAAAGAATACTCACACGGGCAGATATTTACATTTCCATTCTCATCCTCACCCAACTCAGATAGTTTCCATAGTTAAAACTCTTTTAAATAGAGTAATTATCCTATCAGATAAGTTACATTTGAAAGAAGATATAAATCACATTAATCGTATGTTATTAGTAAATAGTTGTAATTATAAATTTATTAAATAATCCTTCTTTTCAATTCCAAAATAGGAAACAAAAAGATGCTAAATCAGCTACTAGGATTTATGTTCCACATGTAAATAGAACTACAGATAGTATTGGACATATATTAAAATGCTGTATTATAATACAGCATTTTTTTCCTCATCAGATGATCAGTAAAATAATAACCAAGCATAAGGATTCAATCCCTCTTGAATCTCATGGTGTTTATCAAATGTCATGAATATTCTAAAGCGTTTTACATAGGTATGAGTAATGATCACATCAGTGTTAGGAGAGATGAGCATGATAATGCAGTTGAACAACACTCATCATCATCAGCCCTCTCACTCTATACTATAGATACAGGTCATAAAATTGATTTTTCTAGTACAAGGAACATATCCAGATATGATAATCTCTACCAGTGAAAAATTAGAGAAGCCATTAACATACTTAAAAGGCCAGATTGTATCAATAAGTGAGATGATAGATGCAAAATGTCTCTTATTTGGAAATTTTTTTTAAAAAAGTCATTCTTAATTTAACATTTTTGCCATTGGTGGAACTTTAATGTTTATTTCAAATCAGTGATTGTAGTGCCTCTACAACCATCTTTCTATCTTTTATCACCCAGTAGATGACTTGTGTGATCAAGTTGAAATGTTTGTATATCAATATTTAATTTTTTTAACATGTATGAACCAGCAAAATATGTCTTATATATATATATATATATATATATATATATATATATATATATATATATATATATATATATATATATATATATATTGTAATGGATCTGGGGATGAACCAAGAAAGAGGAAGTGCATCTTACTACCATCAGATCTAGAGTATTTAGTTAGGATGCAGGTGATAGTGCGATGAAATGCTTAGTCCAAGATCACATCTACTTTCAGCATGCTAGCTCAATATTCACTGAAATTTAGATGCAATTTAGAGTAGTTCATTCTTATCACATCTCCTTTCAGACTCCATTAGATCCCAGTATTTGACCTCAGTGAGAATTTGCAGTCAGCTCTGTTGAGGGATGAACTTACTTAATTTTCAAACTAATGAGTCTATATATAAGCAAAGACCAGTAAATTTTTACTACTAAAATGTTATAAACATTTTTTTATATATGAAGAATGGTATGTGGGTAATATATGTGTATTTAATATAATTATTTAGTAATATGTTGAGATTATAAACTAAAGTATTTATTTAGTAGTGTAAATTGCATTGTACTGATGATCAATTTACTTATTGGTATAAATACATATTGATAATGATGATGATGACAAAGTAGAATATTAGTGTAAATGCATAATACTGATGGTGGCCAAGCAGAGATCAGAATGATTTCAACAATTATTTGATATTTATTAAACAAGATAAAGAAATAATGCAATAGAATAATATTTACATTTATAATGTTGAGGTAGCAAGGATGGCTTTCTATCATTTTAAGAATACAATAAATTTGTCTTTCCAAATCTCATGATAAGAATCCATACCTAAGCAGTCTTTAGTTACAAAGTAATAAACAAAAAAAAAACTAATTCAGGATAATATATACAGTAAATAGAAATTAAAGTTTTCAAACAATAAAAACATAGCAGTAGAAAAAAAATTAATAATACGATATTTCTGAATCTATCTTGCTAATGGTATTGAATATAATTATATTTATATTTATTGGAGTATGCTACATTTAGCTGATTACTGAATGACTGACCCCTTTACATGTAAGTTAAATTGATATGAGTGAAAAAGAATAAACCATTCATTCACAGTGATTAATCCTACATCCAAAAGAAACAAAAAATATATTGCTAGCTTTTAGTAATAACTACTAATAAAAAACATGAGTTGCAATAGTTTGAAGCATGACCATTAAAGTATGAAGATTGGGTATCTTAATATAAAGCTGAGCACTGATTATATATATATTGTAACCTTCCAGGTTGGTACTAGAAAGAAATATGGAATGGTCACATTTGGGATAAAGACAATTAGTTGAGAAAAATGAATTGCGATATAATATAATATTCGGAATTGAATTTTTCGGGGGAAAATTAGGCCTAAACTGTGATATCATTAATATTTAAAATTGAGTTTTAAAAAAATAAAATCTAAACTGTGATGTGATATGCTAATTGAAATTTGGATTTTAACAAAAATTAAAATTTTAAATAGATATACTGATGGGTGGAGTTTTGGAACTATATGTTTAGTGGTAGATGTTTGTGTACAATAGAAAATTTACATATCATCATTGACAGATGCATATGTGTATTATTAATTAGAATTTTTTTTTTTATATGTTATTTATAAATTACTGATTATAGATTGTCTTAAAATCTTAGGTTTTAAAAATGATAAATATTATTTGAAATAGTAAATGACATTTTAAAATTAATAATTAATGTTTAATATTTTTTTAATTACTATGTATAGTAAATTCAAACATTATATTGTTTAAAATTTTATAAATAATATTTCTGGCAGCTTCCAAAGTTGTCATGGAAACATAGAGGGCGTGAAGAGAAAAAGACAAGGTTTACAACTAAAAAGTAATAAAAAAACTCCAAGGAAGAAGATAAGAAACTTAAAAGATTTTAAAAAAAACTCTCTAATAGTATAACAAATATAGAAAGAAATCGCAAGGATTATAACAATACATTTATGGGAAATTTATATTGTAAAACTGGAGTTACCATGAAGGAATAGACTCAAAAGGGTTACCTGTCTTCAAATCTCTACCAAAATTCATGATTGAAATCTACTACCTATAATATTGCCTGGATATCTCTAAGTTAAGTTATTACTATTATAATCTATTTTTAATGTATATTAAAAATGAATAACATTAAGATGACAACGTTTTGTAAGATAGAGCTATTTCAAATTTTAACTTTAGACGCTAAAATTAAACGCCTAATTTTTTTTAATTTAAGGAATTTGCTATTAATATTCGATAAAACAAAATTTAAAATGAAAAAAGATATATATATCCAATATGATATCAAGAAGATACTTTATATTATATCACTTCACTATACCCGCGTCTGTAACAGGATAATTTTCAATGCATGCAAATGTAATTACAAAGCTTATCACAAAATTCTAAAAGGAAAAGACTATTGTCATTCTTAACAAAAATATGCTTTAACAATGGATAGACATTTTTTTTTATCTTAGAATTTACGGTGTCATTGAAATTAATATATGTGTTTCTTAACTTTCAAATTTTTTTTTAAAAAAAAAACATTTTACATGTAATAATGAGGTATTGACAAATAATTTTTTTTTTTTTTATAATAGATATATAAACATTTTTTTTTTTGCATGTGTTTTGTGTACCTTTTAAAAACAAAACATGAAGTAATATAATTTCATATATATATTATGATATGATAATGTGTTTGGTATAATCCGAAGATTATACTATAGGTGATTATATATGTTCGGATGTGTGCATGATGTTACATATTATTATTATTTTTTTTAATTATATTTATTAAGCTGAATTTCGATAATGATTGTTATAAAAAAATAAAGAATTAAAACCTTGTCAGTTATACGTTTGTTATATAGGGAGTAGATTAAAATAAGTTAACGATAGAAATAGTCAGGAATGATTAGATTAAGTATATAGATTAAGTGTTTTAGTATTGTAGTCTCATGCTTGTCTCTAATTTTCTACAGTTAATGCTAGATGGAATATATAATAATTATAACGGACAAGTGTTATTTAAAATTCTATAATAGTTCTAAAAGATTATTAATTTTTATTATCATCAAAACGTTATAGATAATTTAATAGGATGTAATTTGGAAATTCATGATATTTACTATATAAACAAATGCACATATTCGAAGATATATAATGCACATATTAAAAAGTAGTCAATTTTCATTTTATCACAGAAAAATGTAATGGGTGATAAAGGTATCAATAATATTTTTTTAGTTATGATTTATTTTTGATTTTATTTTTTTTATAATAAATATTTTATTGAATCAACAGCTTATAGGAATTCCTTGATTATATACGTTCGATTCTTCATTTCCACACACACACATCTAATTATCATAGTATAGTTATGGAAGATATGGGTTGTCAAAATAATTCTAGTTTTAGTTAAATTTGTTTGGTGGTAATAAATTTCAATATTATAATACCAATAACACATTTTACTTTGCTTGGAATAGATAGTGATATGGATAGAAAAGTACCCGGTCCTAATGATTGTCTATTCTATGTTAAATATGAACTTCTATTAAAAGAACATTTTATGATTGTGGAATAGTTTAGTATTGAACAGAATGCCCTGAACATATTTCAATTAATCTTATAATATTACTGTCTATAGATGTTTTTATCATCCTTGTGGCTTAATATATAAAGACCATACCCTATAACCTCGACTGAGCTAAGCCGTAGGGTAATTATAATATAAAATCTTTTAACTAACTTTAAATATAATTTATAATGATAA
Organism: Epiperipatus broadwayi; assembly: GCA_028023455.1. Classification (NCBI taxonomy): domain Eukaryota; kingdom Metazoa; phylum Onychophora; class Udeonychophora; order Euonychophora; family Peripatidae; genus Epiperipatus; species Epiperipatus broadwayi. The sequence goes on along the minus strand of JAQFVV010007312.1, from coordinate 50,493 downwards.
ATTTTATTCTATATTGCATAGAATTGGTGCCTGGGCAATCATAAATATAGTAAAGTAGATAAGTGAAGAGGATGGAGGTTGTAGGATAGGGTTACAATATATATATATATATGTTAGAGGATAGTAATCTAAACCAATTGATGATTGCTGGTTTAGCATTAAATATGTATATTGGTGATTATTTATCTTTTCAACATGTGTGTGAACAGGTGGGTCAGCAATATGAGATGGCACTGAGAGTAGTGGGTCATGTTTAAGTCTGAGTTAGAAATCTGCCTATATTACTATATAAATGCAAGTTTAAGCCTGTGCAATGTATTAACTCTGTTTATTCTAAAGTTTGTAGTGAATGTAGAATAAGTCAAGGTCTTACTTGAGATCACATCGGTGGAACAGTATTGAATTTCAGGAAGGATCTATTAATTTTTAACTTTATTAACAATTACAATTATTATGCTTATTTTAATTCCTTCTCTCCCCCCTTCAATACAGC
>JAQFVV010007312.1:0-45000 GCA_028023455.1 Epiperipatus broadwayi | reverse complement strand
ACCCAAACATAGCAAACAAAACAGCTCATAATACAAAATAGAATTAATACAAACTATTTAGCAACTCCAATACCAATAATATTATAAACGTTAAGCTTTGAGAAGTACAAATAAACTTTTTATAAATAACACAATAACTTACCAACTTTATTTTATTGAATAATTATAGGCAATATGATCAAGATCAGTGAATGATATATCTGATGGTTGAAAAAACAGGCTGAATTAAAATGAAGTGGTTTACCTTTTAATTTGCACTTCAGGTTAACAAGATTTTAATCACTAAGTGATGATGATTTAAATGTACTTTTAATATATAAGGGCTTAACAAAATTATTATGATAAACTAATGTATAGTTAAATATACTACGTTGATTGATGATGATTTTAAAATAATAAGATAATATGTGATAGCAATAACAATAACAAAGTTGATGATGATTAGCAATAAGACCACAGACAGCTAAATAAACTTTTAAAACAACAATATTTATTTATGCTATTTATAAAAAATTTTAAACATCATAAATAATTGAATATCTGTCCTTCAGAAAGATTATATGAAACAAGACACATACATTATATAAAACAAGGTATATCCCATTGAATACATGCATAATATATAAAATATAGTATAGTATAGTGATACCTTCATTATCACTGTCGTTATCAGTTATGTTTCTTTTATTTTATATTCAAGAACAGGAATGTTAAGGTCTGTTTAAAATAAATAGGCATTCAAGCTACCAAATAAAAGTCTATTCAAATATTTAGGATAAGTGAAAACTTTAAAAATTAAAACTGAATGTTTAAAGTAGCATGTTACTCTATAGCTATTTTATTTATATCAGAATATGATATAAGGACAATTATTATATACAGCACAAATAATAATTATGAATTGTTATGAAGAATTTTATTATATTTATGTGGGGACAGACATCAGAAGTCAAATGGATACATGACACCAAATCTTCCCATGTCCATAACATAATCATTCTAACTATTAACCTGTCTTACCAATCCATCGGTGAATCACTGCTTGATGGAAATAAAATGGCATTGTACATATGTATCCCTTATTATGCCATACATAAGTTTTACAATTACTAGTAAGTGTTGGTTGGTTTACTTTTAAACTGATGAAGGTACTACATCACAATACATACACTATTCACAACTAGGTAAACACTATATATAATCAAGTATCCCTGAATATAAGTTTATCCTATCATTGCTATATAATTTTAAAATACCAAGAACTTCACCATACATGGTGGAAAATAACTAAATAACATCATGAGGGATTAAACAATAAACAGAGGCTCTATAAAACCACATTATATAGTTGTACAGTAATATAGCTCACTCCAATACTTTTTCCTAGGTACAAAATGTTTGGACATTGTCTCATCACAGGGAAACTTATATATATATATATATATAACCCTCTCTAAAAATTAACTGTACTAACTAAGCATTAACTATTTATCAGCCTCAAAAATATATTCCTCCCATGGAATAAGCAATGGGCAATGGGAGTGTGCTCCATCTACCCATGCACAATATCAATGGTACAATAATTGATACTATTATAACATTGCACATACTTACAGATGAAAACTGTCACAAATCCTTATCAATACTATGGCAAGAAAAAATAAATGCGACAATGAAAGCTATAAGATAAATATCCCATTTCACAATGCATAAACTAATTGTAATAGCTGAAATACACAGGCTTATACATACCTGTGTCTATATATGTAATAGACAGGATAGAGCACAGACTTTCACATGACCCACCACTCTCCACAATAGACATAACACTGAGATAGTGTGTATCAGTGTTATGAGATAGTGTGGAGAGTGGTGGGCCATGTGAAAGTCTGTGCTCATACCCTGTCATAAACTAATAGTGTATTAAACAATCCAACATTGTAAGTCAAATGACCATTAACTATTTTTAAAAATAATAATGTTTCTTTTTTGATATAACAAGAAATACTCATACAGACAATGAAGGATAGCATACATTCTATAACTAAAGTGAACATGCTAATTCATCAGTAAAATTTAATAAATATTAGATGCTTATATGGAATATTTCATATAATAAGATGATTGTGTTATTATACCATACCTCTGACAAGTTATTCTGTCTGTTTATACCTAAATAGAATATCAGAAGCTATTTGCAAAAATATAAGATAAGAATGTCTCTCTATACCTAGACAAGCTAGATAGAATAGATTTTAAACCAACCAGTTTTAATAATATATATATATACTTTTACATTAATCTATCTTCAAAGCAATTATATATTTATACCACAAAACTAAATATATATATATATATATATCTTAATAACATATTAAACACAATATACTATAATAGTAAACATGAATAATATATAAAGCATTTTATCACATTTTATTTTATTCCCTAGTTTATAGTTGTCCTTCCTTATAATCTGACTGATGAGGAAAAAGGACATCATTGGCAAAACATTTTATGAATAATGCACCCACATACATATATTATCAATAATATTTGCTCCTGATACTGAAAAACATAGTAAAACACTCAAAAATTTGTAGCAATAGAATAATAATACCATAGCACTTATTAGTATTTTCTGCAGACATTTTTTTTCTTTTAACTTAAGCGGTATCTTCCAGTTTAACAAGAGAAAACTTTTTCAAAATTATTTTGTTGATTTTTTTTTCATCGGAGGTAATTTAACCTTTTAACTGTTTGACTCGTTCTTAATCGAGGCAATTTTTGATACATATTCGTTTTAAGCGAGTAAATTTGACATCGCTGTAAATTGCTTAGTTTTTGGACTACGTTTACGGTTTTAACGTCATTTTTTAGAACGCAAAAAGTTTTATAATATACTGCCATCTATTGAATTATTTTACAAGTAAAAATCAATTAATTGATGATTTATGTCAAACAAAAACTAAGCACTGCCTTTTCACATCTTTTCTTGAATCTTATTGGCTGTTGAAATTTTGTAAACAAAAGAAAATGGAAAAGTCCGCTTTCATCATCTTTTCTTGAATCTTATTGGCTGTTAAAATTTTTATATGGCTGCCAAAAATTAAAAATTTCTTACGCTTTTGTTTTATTTTGAAAATGATAACGAAATGTTTTAGAGCATTTTAAAAATATTTTTTGATGAAATACAAATAAAATACAAATTATTTTCATATAATATGTCAAAAATAAAATATTATTTTACAAAAATAGTTACGATTTTAGCAAGAATTATTTATTTATTGCAAAGTCGGGAAAAAAAAATCATAACGTGAAATTATGATTGCCGTTTCTTTTCATGTCAACCGTAACAAATATTTTTAAAATTAAAAATCAAAATTTATTTTTGAACAAACTTTCGTTTATTTTTATAATGTGAGAAATTACTAATATACTTTTTAAAAATGAAACTAAAGTGAATATATTTAAAAAAACGGTCAATAACTTTTGAAAAATTGATACATTATTTTGTGCATCGGCTAATTAAAAGCTTTGAGTGATACCACCTGCAGCGAATGAACAATTGGACAGTTAAAGGGTTAATAAAACAATCAAAAATGATTCTAATATTTTGAATCATTTCAAAGTGCTCTTGTTTACATTTAAAGTTATAAATTCCTATGTTCCACCACTTATTAAGAAGTAGATATTTGTTCATTTATTTTCTAAACCAATAATATTAAGTATTTCTTACATAATATAATAAATGGAAATTGTTTACTTTTATGGATTTCCATGAAATATATTCAACAACTATGAGTTAAAAATTTTGTTTTACATTTATAAGTACTGTAAACATATCTCAATTTTCATTTTTAATGAAGAATAAAGTTAGCACTCAAAAAGTTTAGCAGACAATATTCTTTTCTTTAAAATATATATATATATAAATTAAGTTTCTCATTTTATAAATTGATTAAACATTATAGCATATAAAGTGAATTTTTAATTTATTTGATTTGAATTTTAAAAGTTTTGTTCAAATTATTTGAAATTAGATTCTTATTAATATTATAATTCACAAGCAAAACATATTTTTCTCTTTATTTATAAAGAGCATGCAGAACATTTTTTTTCTTTTGCTTGCCATTATAAATAAATAACAGATAACTTTGAAAAATATTTACTGACTAAAATAGGTGAAATAAAAGTTCATGTTTACAATATCTTGAACAACTCTAAGTTTGAAGTTCCGTTTTGTAAAACAATTATTTTCCAATATGGCTTTCATTTTTTTTTCTAATATGAACTAGCAATTTTCAATCAACAGAGAAGTAGAGGGAATCTATGCAAGGAGGTAAAATTTCCATTCCATGGCTTTCATTTTTTTTCTAATATGAACTAGCAATTTTCAATCAACAGAGAAGTAGAGAGAATGTATGCAAGGAGGTAAAATTTCCATTCCATGGTTTTAGAATTACAATATCTTTTAATCCTGTTCAATTCAAATCTAGTGCAAAATCTTTTTCAGTTCTTTCTTTCTCTAATTTTGTAGGTTTTAGATGTTAAAGTCTTTCCTCTGATTTTTTTCTTGATGCCCTTCCCCGTACAAATGCTGTTAAGTTATTTATATCTTTTTTTACAATGAATTGTGGTACAAAACAAAATAGACCAATGACAGCATGGTGTGCACATCATTAGTAGTACTCCATCTACATGCATTCTTGATAATTACTCAGACTATTCAATACTAATTTAAACCACAATAAAAATATGCTTAACGATTGTTTAAAATTATTCATTTAAAAGACTTATAAATTTAATCTTTCCAATTGTTATTCAATAATGATAAAATACCAAACATATTTATACCCCTAAATTAATAAAAATACTGTTAAATTATTTTATATTATTGAAAGCCTACAATTCATATGAAATCACTTCTTCACTCAAGCAGATTTCCTAGTCTAAGTTTTTATCACTCTCAGGATATTTAAGGATATAATTTACTGCATTTTAAAGATACAATCTAGCAATCACTATAACTTACCATTGATATGATTCATTGATTTTAATATTTTGCAATTATTGCTAATCTAAATTTAAAATGTTTCTGATTTGTTCACTTAAATAAGGCTTGACAAACATCGAACCCAGCCATACAATTACAATATATATATAAAAGACATAGTTTGCGGGTTCATCTGTGTTAAAAAATCTAAATATTAATTGTACTGACATTTTGATTTGATCACACAAGTCATCTACTGGGTGAGAAAAGGTACAAAGATGGTTGTAGAGGCACTACAATCACTGATTTGAAAAAAATATTAATGTTCCACTAATAGCAAAAATGAATGTTTTTTTTAAAAAATCTTTCCCAATAGGAAGAAGTTTGCATGTATCATGTCACTTATTGATACAATCTGGCCTTTTAAGTATCTCAATGCCTTCTCTGATTTTGCTCTGGTAGAGATTGTTACATCTGGATATGCTCATAATACCAGGATCATATCCAGATGTGATAATCTCTACCAGTGCAAAATCAGAGAAGCCATTGAGATACTTAAAAGGCCAAATTAAATCAATAAGCAAGATGATGCATGCAAACTTTCTCCTATTTGGAAAGATTTTCCTTAATATAACATTTTTTGCTATTGGTAGAACTTTAATGTTTTTTTTAAATCATGACTGTAGCACCTCTACAACTGTGTTTCTACCTTTAATCAACCAGAAGATGACTTGTGTGATTAAGTAGGCAATTAAAATATACATTTTTTTTAATATGGATGAACCCACAAAATATGTCTTTTATCCCATGAAAATCTTTGTATCAACATATATATATATATATTGTAACCTAAAAAAGAGGGATGGATGACATAGGAGGAAAGAGTAAAATCAGAATGTGAGAAGGGAGAGGAAAGAGAGAGAGGGGGGGAAATCAGAATGTGAGAGAGGAGAAGGAGGAAGAGGAAGCTGATCCAATTGTAAACTAAAGGAAGAGAAAGATGGAGTGAGAAGGGTAGGTGGAATGGAGAGAAGAGGAAGGAAGAGAATATGGAAGATAAAGAATGGATAAGAAATGAAGAGAGCGTAGACAAAGATGAAGAGAAAGAGGTGACATGAGAAGAAGAGGGAAGGAGAGAGATGAAGAGAATGTGAGAGAGGAGGGGAAAGAAGAGGAGGATGAGAGGATAAAATAGTGAGAAAGCAAGAGAGAGAAGTAAATGAGAGGAAAAAAAAGATGAGAAGATAAAAAAAAGAAAAAAATCAAAAATTAAAGACACTTTAGCTAGATATAGTGGGGTTACAATAAAATTTACAAAGATGATAGTACACAGAGATCTATAACAAGATGGAGTTAAAATCATACAATACTGTGAAACCAGATCTGCCAAATAGAGCTCATTCTTATTAGGCTTCATAACAACGTTTGACATATAGCTTTAATATCATTGGGAATCTATGTGAACGGATCACCTCTTCAAGCATAGTATAAAATACCACTGATAACAGACAGCAATGATACACATCACCAGATCAGGCTATGCACAGCGTAATGTGATCTCATTCCAGACTATGACCCACCACAACTGCTGAAGTCAATCCCTGCAATCCAAAGCATTTTATTTGTTTTGAGGATCACCCTCAGATCCCAGACAATCATATAGTATGTAGTCAGCATGATTCATAAGGCAGGCACACAATCCAGCCCTTACATATCCCAGGTTAACTCATATTCTTAACTGGGGTCAAGCACATTTATTTAACACAAACATTTATCTTTTTAAATAAATTGATGCAGTAGCAAGAGAGACAGAGCATAGACCAAATAATATTTAAGAAAACATTAATATTTATTTATTCAAGCATACACATATCTAACATTATATCACAATATAATATTTTTCCAGAAAAAATATAAAAGATTAGTTTCAGGCTATAATTATAATAGGCCTTCATTAATTAAAGTTTAATTAAAATAAGTATAAAGTGTCTATAAATAAGTATCAAAATATCTTTAGCTAGGTTGTTTATGATTTTCAGTATCCAACAGGATGGCCATTTGGTTCCAGGGCTTTTGTGCCTATATTAAATAATTTGATTAACTGTTTCCATTTTTATTTTCATTAATTTGTTTTTCATTTTCTATTTCCCCAATGTCTATATTTATAACATGATCACTATTTTTAAGATCTAAATGCAGTGCTCTCAGAAATAAAGCTCATCGCTGATGAATGCCACAATCCAGAAACTAGTCTGAGAATATTGGATGAGTAGGCACTAGATAAGGATTTTATGCACACACCTTCTGGCATCAATTGATTACTTTGGTTTGCACTGAGTGGTACTACCGTATGGAGAGTTTTGCCTTTTTTAATGTCTATAATTATATGTGTTTGATTTGTTTCCTTTTTTAAGTGACATTAGAGGCATTCAAATATTTTATTTTTATTATGTATATTACTACTGGGACATTTCATTATGTAAAAATAAGAGAGGCTAAACAATTCCAATTATATTGGGTCATATATTAGGGTGCCAAATACAAAGAAATTAAGAATGCATTAGATGCCGAGAAACAGTAGACTTTTGTATGGAAAGAAAATAACATCATCACAAAAATATTTCTAATTATCCCTGAATTCATGATAACACAGGAGATAGAATTGAACAAAAAAATCAATTAGAAAATCTCTTCAAGTAATGCATTGTGGATAAATATGGTAATATGATATATACCAGCCATGCATGTAAAAATGTAAATAAACTTCATGCCTTTAATGGATTTTTAGTCTCATTTCATTACAATTACTGACTAACCAGCAAGTTGTTACTTTTTTTGTCACTAAGTTTCATTTGCGAACACATCCTGAATAGATCTTTAAAGAATTGTTTTTGTTTTTTGTTTTTTTGCAAAAGCACTAACTATAATTATTTTTTCAATCTAGAATTTGCCTTTCACCCACAATGCAACTAACCCTTTTTTTCATATGTGAAAGCATTGGCCGGGAAGCGAACCTGCGACAACTGTCTGCAAGCAACTACTTGCTTGTAAGGCTGCTGTTCTGGCCTCTTAGCTATCAATGCTTGTGATAAATCCCACTTTTATTTCAAATTACAATTTTATATAAATCTGAATAACTAAATAAATAAATAAACCTATTTATGTCATTTTGCAGTCAGGTATTTTTAAGTGGCTAGTTACATCATGAGAGAGAAAGATATATTTAAGATCTAGAAAAAAAACATATGTAGAGGTCAATCAGGCTACGTCTTCAAGGATTGGTCACAACTGGGTTGCTAGATGGACAGTTTATTGTTTACTATTATATAATATAAAAATTCAATGCTGCAATTACTGACTAACTGCCATCCAGAATATTGCTCATTGCTAATTTTATTTGTAATTAAAGCCTGCTTTTCTTTTGGAGGCAATGCTTTACTGTTTGAATGTCAGTTATATTTAATGTATGAATCCCATAATGCCGCTAAGATAAATTATTAACCTGTTGGTTTTGCAATTCCAATTTTTTGTTCAAATTAGAATTTTATTGATAAACTAAAATTATCCATTTTAAATACAGAAATATGTTCTATGCCTATTGGAAATTTAATTCCTGAAATTGATAATTTTTTTAATTAATTAAACTTCAAAACAACCTAATTATATTTAAAACCATTCTAAAAATTATTTAAGTTTTTACATTTTCCCTTTTAAATCAAACCATTTATAAATACAACAAACTTCTATTTGTATAGAAATATATATTTAATTCTCACATTTTTTTTGTAAAAAACGTTCATGATGAAATATCTAGACATTATTTATTATGACGAATTATTTAATGTTTTATAAGCACGGAGCTACATTAATAAAATCAAACATATAAATAGACTATACAAAAGAGTTTTCCTTAAAATTTTTACTCAAGAACAAATTACTTGGTCCTTTTATTAAATTTCTGTCTATTACATAGAGTAATTTTTACTTTCATATTTCATAGATTTTCATCAAAAAATGCACATTTATTATGAAAAATCAATGTTAATAATAAAATAGTATATATAACCAATTATATATTAAGTAATATTAATACATAAAAGTTTTTTTGACAAATATTTTTATGCTCTTTTGATTGTAAGAGTAATCTGGTTTACACTTTAATTTACTTTACCCGCATAGCAACATATGTAAAAAGTTTTTCACAATGAATAATAAATTTATGATAAAATAATCAAAACAATTATAAAAATAACAGAAGCAAATTGTAGTAATTATACAACATATAATCAATATACAATATGTATAACATATTCATTATATAAAGATATCAATTTTTATGTTTATTGTCGTTTTGTATATATATTCATACAATTGTTTTTAATTTTAGTTCATATCTTTATTTTTACTTAATGTAGTTTAAAGGTTTAATATTTTTTTTTTACAAACTTTTATAATAATGAAGATACAAGACAGATTTATCATCTATTATTAATTGCATTGATTTTAATCGCTCTATACCTACATATATACCCACATACATATATAATATAACATTTTGTACTATAACAATATATAAAACCAACTTACTCAAATTTAAAATTCAAATGGATATGATGACCTTAAAATATACAGATATTGACAGATACAAAAAAATAGGTTTTACGTGAAATAATGATTTATTTCAAGTAAAGAATATTATTAAACAATGCATTTTTACGAACGAATCTATTGTTTAAAACCTATTCATTAATTATTATATTAATTATTATAATTAATAATAATAATAATAATAATAATAATAAATTGTTTTACTGCGTCAATCTTTTGACAAAGGTAAAAGTGCCATAAAGTAAACGGTAGAGATTTCATTCTGCAGTCCGTCACTAATACCTAATTTTGCAAATCTAGCCTTATATTTGATAATCCAGAACCGCAAATTATTAAAAGATAACTTCAGCCCAAAAACGCACGCACACACACATATATAATTATAATTTGCCATACAAATGCTGAATACTATTAACGTACTTTATTTCTCTCTTGTTGCTTACGTATTATGTTTTTAGATCTACTTACAACTATCATTTCTCCATACATTCTTAAAACAAATATATGAATGTGTATGTGGAATCGATTGACACTAAAAAAGGTATACTTTCAATTTTTTTATGCTTATCCATGGTCTTTAGTATTGTTTAGAAATTGATTTAGGTTAGGAAAGGTTCTGAAGATTCTCAATTTAGGTTAGGAAAGGTTCTGAAGCTTCTCAGAGCAAATTGTTTTTTTTTTTTAATTTTTGTGATACACCAGTTATAAATACATGGCTAATCCATGCATTATTATTGTTATGAATCAGAGCCCTAGTGATTATGTGGATTAAAAGTTTTTTTGAGTGATTCACTATCTACATTGATTAATTTTCCATGTTCTATTACCCATCTGCCTTGAAATTGCAATGTTTTTGATTTCTGTAAATAAACACTTAAAACCAGTGAATTACCTCTCAGATTAATAATAGGGTATATTATTATATATAGGGTATAGAAGCACAGACTTTCACACGACTTATCACTCTCCACTCTATCTCATAACACTGATACACTTGAACACATACATATATGTCGAAAACATAAATAATCACCAATAAATGTATTTCATGCTAATCCAGCAATCATCAGTTGGTCCACTTTATTATCTTCACACATACATGCAATAAGTGCTTAGATATATATTAAGATAACCACTCTTCATACTTTAATAGACAGGCTTCAATCCACTCCAAGCTCTAACTCTTCAACTATCCATCCAATTGAAAATCTGATGATGGAACGCTCAAAGGCCACCTGAAGCCGAGATTCTTGTCACACCCATGTTGACATAAAGTCAAACTTGACCTCTGGGTGGTCTTTGAGCATTCCATCATCAGATTTTCAATTGGATGGATGGTTGAAGAGTTGAAGCATGGAGTGGATTGAAGCCTATATATTAAAGTATAAAAATTGGCTATCTTAATATATATCTGAGCACTTATTGCATAAATGTGTGGAGATGATAATCTGGACCAACTGATGATTGCTGGTTTAGCATGAAATACGTATATTGGTGATTATTTATCTTTTCGACATATATGTGTTCAAGTGTATCAGTGTTATGAGATAGAGTGGAGAGTGGTGGGTCGTGTGAAAGTCTGTTCTTATATACCCTAATAGATACAGATATATAATAACCCTGTATTTCAGTTATTAAAATCATATTAATAAAGTTACAATAAAAACAATGGCCCTAAAATGCATTTTATGCTGATCCAGCACTCAGCCTTTGGCTAAGATTACTATGTCTCATATATATATTATATGAAGAATATTTATCAATAGTAATGTGCTATACTTTGATTTACAAGTGTCGAACATGCTCCTCCCTCGACACACTCCACTTCAGATAAATACCGTCTCTAGCACAGACATAATTTTTAAACGTCAGTTAAAGATTAATATATCTGATTTTATAATTAAACACACACACACACATGGGCTTATTCACATTTCTCTTTTCCATGCATACAATCTTTATAAATAAATTAAATAACCTCCACCCTTCCACATATTCTTTAAAATCGTATTAAATTAATAAAGATACAATAAAAGATCAATGCCCGCCAAGTTGCATCTTGGGGGTCATTTGTTTTTTGTTAGTTGTATCTTTAGTAATATGATTTTTAAAACATGTAAAAGTGTGGAGATTGTTTAATATACTTATAAATATATATGTATATATCTCTGTATGTAAATACCGACACTCACACACAAATTGACAAATTTATATTGTCAAATGAGTCGTGTACAATTCTTATTTTATTCTTACTTAATGAAATTAATAAATGAGCAAAAATGTGTAAAAATATTCAAATGAAATAACTGATAACATCAGCGTGCAAAATAAGATATTTCGACACACTTTCAATATCTTATAAAAAGAATTATAATTACAAAGTAAATTTTAAATAAATGATATGTATAATAATGGGAAGTTTTGAATTTTATTTATAAAATGTTTGTTTATATATAGTCAACAATATTGTGAAAGTAGTATAACATTTATTATAAAGAGTCATTAGAATTTATGAGACATCAAAAGTATTATCGTAAATGACGTCCGGTTTTAGTCCACATGGTCTTTTAAATTCTTGATTATATTCATGAATCCATTTATTGGCAACTGAAACGAATAAAAATATTGTCATTAAATAGTTGATCTAATATAGAAAATATATTTATTTATTTAAAAAGTGTACTAAAATGGTGTCAATAATAAATTAATTGTGAAACTGATTATTTGCGTTAAACTGTATTTCTTGAAAAATTATGGTGAATAATTTATATTTCATTTTTGTAAACTAAGCATTTATGTCTAATTGCTTCGTACATAGAACATATTTTCAGTGGTATGGTATTTGAACTTTAGTTATTATTAGAATGAAAAAATATATATATATATACTATAGTATTGCAATGGTAAAAATATATTTATTAAACATTCAACAATATTGATGATTTCAATAATTAATTTTAAATAGTTTGTGTATTCAGTAGTAAAGTACTTTGACCTTTGAACTGTATTTCAGTAATATATATATAATTTAATATTAAAAAGAAGATATTAACAATTACAGACCTATCAGCCTTTTATCAGTTGTATACAAAATTTTTACCAAAATAATTACAACTCGTCTACAGAAAACATTGGAATTTTATTAACCAAAAGAATAAGCTGGATTTTAAAATGGTTTTAGTTCATTGGATCAAAGCCAATTATTGAGAAAATTACAGAAAAAGACAAATGAATATAAGCAGATATTATGCTTTGAATTTGGGGATTACGAAAAGGCATTTGGTTTTAAAAACATATCTTCAATGATTTTAATGCATTGAATCATCAATGTATAGACTCAGGATATTGTCATATTCTGATTAGTATTTATAAAAATGCAATAAAGACAATCACATTACATAATGATATTAAAAATATTAAAATTGAGAAAAGTTTATGATATGGTGACTCCATATCTCAAAAACTTTTTATAGCAGTTTTGCAAAAAGTATTTTATGGATTAAAATGGGAAGCTAAGAAAGTAAAAGTAAATGGATATTATTTAAGTCATTAAAATTTTGTAGATAATGTAATTATTTTTTGAAAATAATACTTTAGAGCTCAGGAAATGCTGCAAGAGTTATAAAATGAAATTAAGAAAGTTGGATTAAAGTGTGAATGTTAAAAAAACTAAAGTAATGTTCAAAGGATTTTCTCAAAAGATGAAAATAAAGATTGATTATGATGAGTTAGAAGAAGTTAACAACTATAAATATCTTGCCCAGATTATTACTACAGATGGAAGTATAATTGATTAAATTAATAATAGAATTAAACTTGGTTGAACTGCTTTTGGTAAAAATAACTTAATATTAAAATATGCCAGTATGTTTGAAAAGAAAGATTTTTAATAAATATGTTCTACTAATTCTTACTTATGAATTTGATACTTGGGCACTTAACAAAAGAGCAATACAGAAACTACAAAATTTTCTTTCAGGAAAAAAAATCATTTACCAAAATTGTTTCAAAAAATATTTACAAAGAATAAATGAGGGATTCTTATGATGTATGAACATATCTAACAATGGCTTATTGTAAATTGTAAAAATTTCACAAGCGTCATTCATTCATTCATTAAAACATGGTAAAAGGAATTGAAAGCCATTACTTAATATCTTCACACTTTCATATCCAAATGATTAAGATTGGCCTAATCTTAGGTTAAAAAGATTCATTCTATCTTTTCATAAGATTTTATCTTTTGTTTTGGAAAATAAAGTATTCAATAACTGTTTAAATCTATAAAGCGCAATTGTAAGGGAGTGAGCTATAATTATTATTACAGTTTAAAAATATAGCACTATATAATAAATAATTTGTTATAAATGTTTAATAGTTTGTCTAATAATGACATATTGTAAAAATTTTGCACAGTCATACATTCATTAAAACATAGTAAAAGGAATTGAAAGTGATTATTTAATCCCCCCCCCCCATTTCTAAATGCTCAAGATTTGCCTATACATGTAGGTTTAGATTAAAAAGATAGAGTGATCCATTTTATCTTTTTGAAAGGCTTTATCTTGTGTTTGGAAAGAAGAGTATTCATTAAGTGTTTAAATCTAAAAAGCGCATGTGTAATAGAATGATCTCTAATTAATATTACCGTTTAAAAATATAGTGCTACATAAATAAAAAAAACTCTTTATATATATTTATGAACCTATATAAATTTAATATTGTTTTCATAAAAATATTCCAGATTCAACTGTTATAATAAAAATAACACTGCACTAATTTTTAAGGCTAAATTATGCTTTTCATTATCTAAAAATATTGTTCTTTTATAAATAGAGTAAAATGTTGAATATTTAATTTTATTTTATTAATAACTTGTCGAATTATTGCAACATTTTTATTTTAATTAAATAATATTCTTCCCCAAATGATGAAATGTAAAGTTCTGTTAAAAATTCTAATTACACATAGATGAACCTGAAATATGTACTTTGCATATTTTACCAAAGCAATCTTCATTTTGATAAAATGTTTTAAATTTACAGTATGAAATACTAATGTGATAAATTAAAATTTTGAATTTCTTTCACTCACAACACTTCTAATACTGTCAAAAATTCATGGGTGTTATCAATCAAATTGTTTATTTTTTGCAACAAAAATCGATTAAGAAAAAAAATCAAATCAAATTTACTGGATGGTTGTTTCCATTTACAATGAAAATAATTTTATTCTGAGTATAAATTTGGTTTAATATTACATTATTAAATACTAACAAAAGAAAACACCTCTTTACACAAAAAACGATTTAACTATTATCATCTCAAATTTCCACAACATTTATTATGAAATGAATGAATCAGTGAAAGAGATCAATATTATTAATTTATATATATATATATAGTGTCTTCAGCAAGAAAACCAAAACTTTTGAACACATTTCAGAAGTTCCACTTTACTAGACTGTTCAAGTGTTATAAAACAGTATCACCACAAATTATGCTGTATCAAAGTACACTTATTCAATTACACAATATCCAATTACAAATATAAACAAATAAAAAACCATTAAAATTTGTAAATTTAATAAATTTTATCATTTGTGAAGAACAATTTTTCAACTTTGAGAATTGTATGTGATTATATTTAAAAATAAAAAATACAATTTGTAAATATATTTTACAGTATGTCACAAAATGCAATACATGATCATATTTATGGTTGTTTAGTTTATGTTGAAAGCACATATATTTTATTCATTATTTACTAGTCTTTCCAAATTTTATGCACAGTATATTGCATAATAAAATATTTTCTTTGCATAATGCTAAACGTTTTACAAAATTTGGAGCATAATAAAAGTTGATATTGACTTTAAACATCAAAACAATTAGAGAGATCACCCAGAACATATTTAATAGCAAACAAAGACAGATGTTTTAATATTTACTTTATTTAAAAATTAAAAATAATATAATTAGTTCTTTTTATTTATCTTTATTGTTTTAGTGAATGTGTGAGAAAACACACAATCTTGAAAATAAATATGAATGTGTCACCTTAATTTATAATTAATAATTATATTATTTTAAAATTTTGTTTATATTATAATCTTAATTTATACATGCATACTTTACATATATATTAAATCGTTTGTGTTATATATGTATGTGCATATCAAAAAATACAATTCTCTTACAGTTCAATTACTTATATCTATTCTATTCTAATCAAACTTCATTAACAAACTATGAGCTATTATGACAATTATATATATTATGCACTTGTATATGAGGTGGTGGTTTGGAACAAAATATAGTGCAGTTTGTGGCTCCCCTAACAAGAAACTTATTAAAATAATACTAAGTTTAATGCTTAGTAATAAATTCAAATACTGTTTAATTATTTTTCAATGTTTTCCTTTATTTTCGTTTTTCTATCTTTTATGTTTTAATTTGGATTCACATGATAAATAAAACTATATTTTTTTTAGAATTTGTTTGTACTATTTATTGATGTAAATATCAACTATTTCTGTTTTTGGCATTAGGTCAACTAAACATCACGATCACTCTTTCTTATGCTTTCACATAACTGTTATTAAAACAGGCAAAACTCTCCATACAGTAGTTGCCACTCAGTGCCAGCCAGAATAATCAATGAATGCCAGAAGGCCACAAGCCAGAAACTAGTCTGGGGATATTGGAAGATTTTATGCACAGGCCTTCTGGCATCCATTAATTACTCTGGTTGGCACTAAATGGCACTACTTTATGGAGAGTTTTGCCTGTTTTAATTAGGTATACTATAGAGTTAACATCTAAATTTGCTATAAGATATTCAACTGTTTTACTTTAAAATATAAGATTATATAAAACTATTTTATTTTGTCATATACAAAACAATAATAAAATTTAGATAATTTGATTTTAATTATATAAAGAAAAACAAGAGTTCAGTTGCTTTCAACTTAATAAGTGATAATTTTATATTTTCATGGATAATTTGAACTTATAGGAAATGATAGTTTAATTCTATAAATATTTATATAACTATAAAATCATAAATAAATATTATTTATAATAGGCAATAGTAATATTTAAAGCTAAAATAACATTTTACTTATTGTTCTACTATAAAAAGTGTGATGTCATATCAGCCATTATTCTATAAACAAATGCTCAAATTCAGGCTTATAAAAGAAAATGTTTTCAGGTAACAGACAAAACTGGTATTTTGATTCATGTATGTTGTTTATAGCTAATCTCACTACCTATCCACTACAGATTTTTTATTCAGCATCTAACTATTATTAGTTACAATGAAACTGACTTAAGATAAACTGACATAGTCCACAAAAGTGTTGGTTGGTATAGTGCATTCAGAGATTATGAAATATAGAATGTAATGAATCATAATTTAAAGAAAATATAATTGCAATCTTGAATTAAATGTAGAAAGTTAGGTAATAATTAAATGAGTAAAAAATGCAAGTTGATTATAGACATTAATATTTTTAATATTTATATAATGCTTGGCTTCAATTTGTAAAAAGAAATTGGAAATAAATATCAAAAGAAGAAACAGTTTATTTTTAAGCACTAGGTATTTTGTAAAAAAAAAAATATTTTATCATATATATATATTGTACCATTCATGGTCTATTTTTATCTTGGATTTAGGCCTTCTCTTTTATGTGCCATAAAGTGAAAGTTAATCAAACTCTAGATGAAGGACATTTGATTGATTCATTTATATATTCAAATATTTCAAGAACATAGTTATATTTCCGGATTAATAGACCTAATATTATTTACAGTTTAAATTGTGGGCAGAATCAGTTTTTTATGTATTTCAGAGGGCACCAGAATCGATAGACTCACTTATTCTGAATTCAGCACATAGTAACTTATAAGGCAAATAATTAAAAGATTAAGATTTTCATTTCTTGTCATTTCAATATTTTATATGAATTTTTTTCAGGCCTTAACTAAAAAAGCATATTGGCAAAGGTAATTTATACACCTCTCGTGCAAATAGCTAGCAATAAATCTAATAAATTAACATTAAGAATGTCCAATGAAAAGTTAATACTAAAAGTAAAATATTTTATTAATACAAATTAAAATATTTTAAGGATAAATTATTAATAAACTGAAAAGAACATACATGCTAATCCAGAAAATAATATTAATCTAATAATTAAAAATTCTTGTTGTAAATTTCTTAGATTTCTTCTAAAAAGTTCCTTGAATAATAAACAGTGAATGTCTATTTTGGTATTAGAACTTCATAGTTAAAATTAATTTGCAAACATTTAATTTAGTCACAAATCAGGATAGGAATAATATCTTACGATTGAGTATAGATTAGAGTAGCATATATGTATTTCTTGAGATAAATGAGTTCATGGCCTTTGATTTTAATCACTGTTGACATCATTTACATTCCTGGTCTGTCCTTTAATGCTAAACACTAAAGCGTCTTGAGTTGACCTCTTCAACTCTGCAAACACTCTGGTCCATGATGAATTAGTTCAGCAAATAAGTAGTCTGTCCAGGACATAGACAATTTCTTTATCCAGGAGTATCACTACAGAACAAGACGACCTAGCTGCTTGAAGTTATTTGGTTTTTATACTTTGGTCAGTTTTAGGTTTCTGTGTATATATTCTTATATTGTTTTTGTTATCAAAATACATGTTGATAACCTTGTACATTAATTTTTCTTTTTTCTTACAAAGTTCTCTTTTTTATAAATTATATCCACCATTTTTAATTAGTGTAATGTCTTTCTTTTATTTATCTGGCAAAACAATCTGTATGCACTTACATTCTTTTCAATTTTACCTTTTATTTTTAATTAAATATGTATTAAATACAAAAATAACTTTAAGCGTTATTTCAAAATATATACTAACTAAAAAAAATAATAAGTTGCATCTTTTGAACAATTTTTAAATTTTACGTTTTTTTAGCTTTTTAATATATATTCACAGAATGGAATTGATCTATATAACTATATTTTAATACTCTGTCATTATAACTATTAATGTAAAATAAATTATTATGTCAGTGTTTACATTTAGCAAAATCTATCGCACCAAATATACTTTCAATGCTTTTGCATCATATTCTTAATTAGTCTGCTGAGAATATTATTTTTTTTTGTGACTTGAATGCTATTGATTTTTAGTTCATTTATGTATTCATTTACTGTAATAAACCACACCTTTTTTATTTTAAATTTGCATCATTTCTCTCATGCGTAGAATTGCTTTTAAAATTTGTTAATTATATATAATAATTTTTGTACATATATGTTGATATGCTTTATGAAGTGTACAATATATGTTTCTATGAGTTTTTGGTATTCCGTTCAGCTTACCTAAAATGCTTTAGGCTTACAAAAACCAAACGATCATTGAAACAAAAATTACACACTTCACAAAGCATAATCGACATATATATGCAATATTTATATATTTAAATAATCAACGATATAATATAATATAAAATATCTTTAAATTTATATATATAACTGTTGAGTAAAGTAAATAAACACACCAAAGAACAAATAATACACTTAAGTAGCATTTGTACTTATATATGTTTAGTTTATATAAGTCACTGTCCTGGTTTGGGAAATCCCTCTGTCGGCAAAATATGCTTGATTATTGCAAATTTTAAAGCACATTGAATACACGTTAGGGCCTGATCAGACTATTTACGTAAACTTTCTGTGCGCTCTATAAATTAATTACTTTTCATTAGTTTATTTATGTAATTTTAAAAGAGGGAATGAATTCGATCTATTGATTATATGACTTTTGGAGAGTTTACGTTAAGTAATTCATTGGAAGGTTCAGTTATTTCCTCTTTCACTTACATATAATCTGAGTTATTTATTATTTACATATATATATACATTAAAGAAATAATATAGAATTGAAAGTATTTACCCCACTTATTACCGATTACAACTGGACATGCTCCATGTTCGGTCATATAATCGGCATTTCCATTTTTCAATATATTGTACCAAAACAAGACAGAACCCTAAATAATATATATTATAGACAAATTCTTAAATTATAAGATTACATAAATATTTTTGTAATATCCACTAAAAATAAAATAAAAATGTATAGATAGATTGACAAATAGATAGATAAATACGTAAGAAGATAACCTTACCTGGTGCTTATAATTAATGCAGATATTTTCTGCACGTTATAAACAACATTGATTTGATTAATTTACAATTAACTACTTTAACTACTAATATTCAGATAAAATTAATTGAATTTATTTATCTATCAATTAGTATCAACATTCAACATTTTAAAATAGAACAAATTAGGTTAAAGTCTTCTGCGGTATAATAATACATTAAATCGAAAAATGTGTCCGTTCGCTCATGCTTTTATTTATAGTGATAGCGCTTGTAAACATAAATCAATCTTTTAACTGGTTCTTCTGAGATTATTTATTTATTAGAACAAGAGCTAGCTGTTCTGACTTTTATATTTATTTATTTATTTATTTTATATGTCAAAACGTTAACCGGAAGCGAACCCGGGCCACCTGTTTGGAAGGTAGCTATGCTAACCGCTAGGCCACCAACGCTTGATTGCTCTGACTTATTTGTCTTCTACTTTTCTAAAAAATGAGCTTGCATATAATAAAAAGATCTTTCATGTCTTTATATTTATATTCTATAGAATAAATACACTATGGCCTATAAGTAGTCCATTTTTATGTAAAACTTATGAATTGGTTTTAAAAAGGAGCAGATTTTTTTTTTCTGGTTTTAATCGGACTTAAGATATTTTTTTTTTAATGTCCACTCAGAGTTAATTTATTTTACTATTAAACATTAAAAGGAAAATAAGTATTTTACAGAAGTGTGAGATAAACAAAAATAGAAAAATAATCAAGCAACAATCATTTACATATCGGACATCATGTTAAATAATATTTCTTTTTTCCCAGTTCTCATATAAAAATGAGTTGAGAAGGATTTTATTGCAGTGGACTACTAAAAATGTTTTACTATAAATAGGGAATTCGTAATTTTAAATATGAAACCCTTAAATGATGTCTGCCATTTAAATGTTGTTACTACCAAAATAGGGTATATACTTTGCATAAAATCATTCCTTCTATCGCGTGAAATAAATAAAATTCAATATTTGATTAGTTCTCCAATTCAAACTATCAATTCTTTTTTCGGTCATTAATTTGTACTGGTAATTTTTTTTTTTTATTTTCATATTTATTTAAATCATCCTTAGGAATTAATGAAAATATTATGAACTTCAAGATAAACTAAGAATTAAATGTCTTGTTAATTAAATTAAATAAATTGTGAATGGCTTAATTACTATGTACTGGAAATGCTAAAATTGGAATCGTTATATGATCTTAAATCCAGTTTCTGACATTCACCCATCACTCTAAATCTTGCAGGAATCCTGTTAATTAAAAAAGACAATTAATAATGAAAAAGAGGTAATTTGAATATCTATAGTTGCACATGATAAAATTTATCCTATTTGGGACATCGAATTGGAATCCAATTTATTCAATGTTTTCATTAAACATGATACAAATATCCATTTATTATAAATTATTCTAATGTGTCATAAATGATTTTTCAATTCAGTAATAACTAAAATTACATCTATCACTATTTTTAATAATAAAAAATATGGTAATGGTTATTGCTTGGAGTTCATAGAGGACTAATACATTCAGCACCTGAATCAATCCTGAGACTTTCCAACCCAGGTGGGATGCTCTATCAACAAAAGACCTGCAAGTTACAGAATCTCTCCTGAAACCTTCTAGTCACATGTTAGCTCACCCAGGGCTCGGTTTTGAATAATATTATTTTTCAAGTACCATATTAAACTACAAACTCCTTTCATGACTTTACTATGAAGTATAATGATTTTAAATTAAAATATATTGAATAAAATTATAAATTCCGGTCTCTATTAAGTCTCTGTAAGAATATTTCTAATACCAGTATTTAGAATTGCTTGTAAAATACAAATAGACGATTTAAACTTTTTTTTCTTCATGTGTCATAGCATCAGCCGGGAAGCGAACCCGCAAACCAGGGACAACTGCTTGTAAAGCGGCTGTCGCTGACCTCTCGATCACCAATGCTAGACGATTTAAACTATTTGTACAACAATTGGCTAAATTGCTCGCGTACCACTTGGTACTTCATCACGCTAAATTGTACCACTTCGTAAAAATGATTGTATTTCGTGAAATTTGTTATCACATAATGAGACAAATTACATTGAAACACGCCTAAACTTCACGCCGGATTATAAACTCACTGAAATTATAAACTCACTGTAACATATATATATATGTTTGTTCAAAGTTTCATATTTATCTACTATTTTGTCATATTTCGTTTACTAATAAATGGTTTTAATAAAAACACAAAATTATAAAAAACCAATTAATATATTTTCTTATCATAATCAAATATGTTTATAAAATAAATTTAATGAGATCCTTGTGCTTGTTTCGAAGAACATAATTTTTTGAAATTTTGTTCAAAAGATGCGTTCAATCTGTTTCGATACTTATTTTTTTTAAAAATATATGAAGAAAAAGCTTTCTACTAATTCCTACTAGTAAACGGTAATATTAATTCAAGAGCGTTCTCAGAAGGCTGTTCATATTCTTTAATGTTTAACCAAAAATTAATTAGATTGTGTCGTTTGAATTCTACTTGTAAAGTTCTGTCACATGATAATTCTATTAAATTTTTATTTATCCTTTATTGATAATGATGTAGCTTTTTCTAAATTTTCTTCATAGAAGGGGTTTGAAATCCAATTATCATTTGTGTTTTCGGGTTTTGGAAAATATTCCATGAAAGACCATTTTAATCCTGTTAAATGTGCTATTATATTTTCTCGTATATCTTGAGACAGACTAACCTTATTTTCAAACAAAAATATGTAGAGTTTCGAATACTTCCGGCTGATTGTTTTTGACGCACTGTTTCCAAAAATCTAATTTCTTAATCATACTTTCAATTTTATCATTAACATTAAAGATCGTTATCGACTGTACATATTAACAACTTTACTGTATAATATTATTAATTAAAATAATTTTTATGAATTATAGGAAAAAACATTTCTATGATATTTTTATGATTTAATTTTTTTTATGACCGCCATTATTGATTATTTTTCGTGTACCACCAACCAGCAACTCGCGTACCATGGTACGCGTACCACAGGTTGGGAAACACTGGGCTAAAAAATTGCATTATGTTTTTGTTAAATATTTGCTGATTATAAAAATTTTCTAGTGTTTTTTTTTTTTTAATTTATATTTAATTGACTGCAGTAAAACATTTAATCTTCAAGAAATCAAATAAATATTCAAAATACATGGTATATTTATATTTAATAATAAACAATAATATGCTTCATAAAAATAATGAGTTAAAATTTATATTACGTGGGAACAATATTGATTTGTATAAAAACCAATCATTATAACAAAATTTTATATGACAATCATGTTTCATATTTACTAACCCTTTAATATGCGTGTATATAATAAAACCATTATGCCAATTCTCCAGATATGTAATGGTGTACATGAATTAACTCGGATTCAAAAATTTATGTTACTGCATTGATTTGCTTCTTAAAAATATGGAAGGCATTGATTAGTTTTTGTTATGATTTTAATAACTATAAATTTCAATTAGTCACAAAAAAATAAACCTCATATTTAAAATGTCTAGTTTTTACCAGTTTAATTATATATGAGAAATAATAATATCATTTTAATACTGATTATAACGATAAACTTATTTTTTTAAGCATAAAATCTCCAAAATTATGGGTTATAAATAAATCCCATGGAATAGTGAAAATGAATGATGGCAAAATAAAATACCATCACTGCTGGATGAATGTCTCTCCAAGATTAATACACCTTCTTCGATCTTTAGCTTCTCTTCTCCACTTCACCCCTGCACACTTTCTTATTTCATCCATCCATCTCACATGTGGTCTCTTTCTGGGTCTTTTACAATCTCTTGGAATCCAGTTTAAGATTTCAATTGTCCATCTATTATCATCCCTTCTAGCAATATGTCCAGCCCAACTCCACTTCAATATTTTAATGTTTTCAATGAGGTCAGTAACACCTGTTTGTTCTCTTACCCATACATTGCGTTTTCGATCTCTTCTTGTTACTCCCAACATGCATCTCTCCATACTTCTTTAAGTGGTCTGGAGTCTCTGTATTGTCCTTCTACTAAGTGTCCAAGTCTCAGATTTATAAGTAAAAACTGGTAAAACACATTTGTTAAAAACCTTCCTTTTCACTTTAATATAATATATTATAAATACTATTTGGTATCAATATTTGGTTTATGCATAACGATAGGTGCAATAGAAATTTAAGAGTTATATGAAATAACGTCATAAACAGTAACAAATTGACGATTTATACTTTTATCTTCCAAAATAGAAAACACCTTGAAAATGTATATGCTGTTTTTATGTAAGGTAACATGTCATGGTAAAGGAAGGTATTTTAAAATTATTGCGTTTCATTTAATAAAACATTTGATCTTAACTTTAGATGGGTTTCATTAATGATTCAAACAATCAATATTATTTTTTATTAAAGGGCAAATATTGAACAAATTGTTTTTAATTATTATATTTATTCCCATTTAAAATTTTTCATGTTGTAACACGGAGTCATGAAAACATGGTATATTTATATGCTCTGTTGTCTCTTTTTTGTTTGCCTTCTTTATAACAATTTAAAAACTGATATAAACAGAATGAGTTATATTTTTTAATATTTTTTAATATGTCGATTAGCTTTATTGTGCTATAAACTTGTTTCTAAAATGTAAATCTTCAAATACTGAAGGTGTATTCAAGATTGTATTAGACGGTTTTTTTTTTTCTTATATTAATGAAGTATTTTTTTTCCTTATTAAAAAAGCTTTTGTGTTCTAGCTAATGTCGATTGTTTGTTATATATTTTATAAAACAATATTTTGTTAAATATTTTATAGAAAGTAATAAGTATATTGAAACAATAATTATACAGGTAGACTCAACATTAAAAAGTATATTTAAAATAGAAATAATAAATAAAATTGAAACCTATATTTTAAAACCTTTGTAAGATTAAGAGGGTATTTCATATCTACTAATAATAGAGAAGTTATTAACAACAACAATAAAATAATAATAATAATAATAATAATAATAATAATAATAATAATAATAATAATAATAATAATAATAATAATAATAATAATAATAATAATAATAATAATAATAATAATAATAATAATAATAATAATAATAATAATAATAACTAACTTGCTGAGGTTTAAATTTCAAATTCAGTTTCGTGAAAACAGTTTCACCTCCAACATCAACATCAGATAACTAAAACATACATGCATACATATATAGTTAAAATGTCAATATATATATGTAATTATCCATGCATACATTTGTTTGTGATTAATATTAACATTATTCCAATATTTTAATTAGATCACACCAAATATTATCAGGTTTCAGAAATTATATACACTAAAATTATAGAGTTGATAAAAATTTTGTTTTTGAATATTTCTGAAACTGCCTGAGAATTGCTATTACAGGCCTCTAAATCTCCAATGTGATTCAATTGAAACAGTAATTATAATGCTAATAATAATGAGAAACAAATTTTTATATGGATTAATTTAATATATATATTGTTACAAATAAATCAAGTCAGATGTCACATGATCTAATTTAATTTTAATAAACTTGTGTTTACAAATGTTATATATAGAGCTCACAAAACAAACTTGTAACAAGCTTTGTAGAATACCCCCAACCTCAGACTGGTTTCTGCTACTGGCATCCTTAGTGAGGTGCTAAGATATTCAATCATTAGATTAAAAATACAAAGACAAGCCTAGCACTTTATCTATTGTATAATTATTAAGTAGAAAATCTGAAATGTTCAAACATCCATGTGTTTTTCAATCCAGCTATCTAACTTAAATAGTCATATGGGATTTAACTAAGTTCAGATACAACATATATTAATAGCTTTAGCAATATAAAATCGTCAAAGCCATCATAGCAAAAAATATTTTTTTTTGTAATTTTATTCTTTGCTATGATGGTTTTGGCGATTTTATATTGCTAAAGCTATTAATATATGGTGTATCTGAACTTAGTTCAGTCCCATATGGCTATTTAAGTTAGATAGCTGGATTGGAAGACATATGGATGTCTGAAAAATTTAAATTTTCTATTTAATAGTTATACATTAGATAAAGGGTTAGGCTTGTCCTAGTATTTTTAATCTAATGATTGAATATCCTAGCACTTCACTGAGGACACCAGTAGCAGAAACTAGTTTAAGGTTGTGGGTATTCCACAAAGCTTGTTAAAAGTTTGTTTAGTGAGCTTTCTATATATATATATATATAAATACAAGTATATTGTCTATACTGAAATTAATGTAATTTAAAAAGGATGTAAACTGTCAGGTTCTTATAGCTATCCACTCAATCTTATACAACTGATACGTGGTACGATAGCTGTAGGTACATTTAAGTCTGAGTTAAAATCCCTTTATATATATATATAGAGAGAGAGATTTTGTTTTATAACACAGTGATGCAAGAAAATAATCCAGGATTCAGAGTGAACTAATTTTACAACTACTAGAATCTAAACTTTTATGTGAATAAAATATAAAAGAAGATAACATAAATACACAATAGTTTGATAAGAAATACAAAAACAAATAGCAATGGCATAAGAAAGAAAGAAAATAATGCATATATTCATAAACATAACAATTTTATTTAATTTGATAAGTAATGCATTAAAAATTAAAATATTTTTTTTCTTGAACCACAATTTTGGTTATTATATGCAACTGTAAATAAAAGCATGGTTCATCAATAAATTAATTGATTTAATAATTAATGATTGAATTAATGTTTTTACAGACATCTTGCTTTTATTTAAAGTTTCATATAACAACAAAATCTGTAATTCAATACAGAATTTTTTTTTTAATTTTTAATGAACAATTTGTTAAATTAAGTAAGTGTTTCTTTAAAAAATATATTTGTGGTATATACTAAATTTTGCTATTTAGCATTCGAATGTATATCATTTGAATTTGTTGAAATGATTTACAATAAACTGAAAACTATTCATATTCAATATTAAAAACAGACAATGTAAGTAATGTTGCCATATTTTTATTATCTGGAATAAAATATATTAGTGTTAAAACATAGTTCCAAATGTCTGTGTGTATAGTCTTATATAAACAATCAAATGTTATATAAAAAGTTTGCTATTAAATAAGCTCTTAACAAGAGATCATGTGACATCTGTTTTGATTTCTTTGTAAACAATCAAAATAAATTAAGATTCCGTCCTTTATTTTTTTTTTTCTATTTTAATTAACTCTAAACACATTTTACACAATAATTATCAGATTACAAAAAAATCTTATTTAATAGCACCATCTTTTAAGCATTATTTAAAATATAGCAGACAGGTTTGAATGCAGGCTGCCCTGGGATATTCTATTGTTATATTTCATTTCAATTTTTTGAAATTCGTTTTTTTTTTTTCTCATATGTCATAGCATCAGCCGGGATGCGAACCCACCAACCCGGGATAACAAGCAGCCGTCGCTGACCTCTCGACCACCAATAATTGACTTCGTTTTTAAAATTCATTTTTTCATATAAAACAAAAAAACTATTTTTATTCAAATATAAAATAAATATAATTTTTTTTAAAAAATCTACTTGGTAAAATTAGTTTAAAAATCAAGACAATTATCCAGAAAAGCAAGTTTTACCTAAAGAATCCAATTCAGCATTGCTTTTTTTTAATTTTTATTTTAAATACCTATAAATGCCCAAATGAAAGGTTTTTATTATGTCATTTATTGTTCATGACTCAAAACGTACCAAATCGATTTGAATGCAGTTTGAATTTCAGTCTGTCTACAACTGTTGCCCTGGGCAACCCTTAAATATTGCATAATAATATTGCTTTCTCATTAAAATCTAAAATGCACAAAATTTTATGGAAAATCCATTGGTAGGGAGTAAGGTAAATATCAGTTACAAGATCCCCCTCTTACAAAAACTTTTAATATTTGGTGCCTACACAAACATAATTGTCTGACAACAGAAAGTAATGTGATTAACTTGAAGAAAAAAAATCATAAATTACTGATATTTATTCAAACATTATTCTCTATTATTACTCTTCAGAATTTATTGTGTAAGAAGACATTTTATTCTATCTTTTTTTCTACTGATAATCCGATGTAGAAAACTTAATTTTAGTACTATTTTCAAGTACAACATTAGTGAGGAGGAGTCCTGACTTTCTATATAAATACATTCTAACACTGCGCCAGTAAAATATATTGATAATTACATAATTTAACATATAATACTAAGTGCATGTAGCAAATTATAATATTTCTTAAGTCCTAATAACATTATTAAAAAGAAATGGATTTAAAAGGAATGATTTATATATTCACACTCTCTGTTCTAGGTAGTTAAGATTGGCTCTTATAAGTGCATTTGAGTTTGAAAATAAGATCGTTCTTATTTTCTCAAAGTCTTTATCTTGTGGCTGGAGGGAGAGTATCCTTGCAATAAACATCACTGTTTAATTTTATAGTGTGGTGCTAGTGAGGAGGGGCAATTACCTTCTATACAATTAAAATACAGAATAATATATATATATGTTGATACAAAGATTTTCATGGGTTCCATATATAAAAGTCATTTTGCAGGTTCATCCATGTTAAAAAATTTAAATATTGATATACCGATGTTTTGATTTGATCACACAAGTCATCTACTGGGTGATAAAAGGTAGAAAGATAGTTATAAAGGTGCTACAATCACTGATTTGAAAAAAACATTAAAGTTCCACCAATAGCAAAAATGTTAAATTAAGAATGCTTTTTAAAAAAATCTTTCCAAATAAGAGGAAGTTTGCATGTATCATCTCGCTTATTGATACATTCTGGCCTTTTGTGTTTCTCAATGGCTTCTCTAATTTTGCACTGGTAGAGATTATCACATCTGGATATAATCCTGGTACTAAAAAAATCAATTTTATGACCTGAATCTATAGTAAGAAGTGAGAGTGGTGATGATGATGAGGGTTGTTTAACTGCATTAGCATGCTCATCTCTCCTAACACTGATGTGACAATTAGTCATACCTATATAAGAAGCTTTACAATTTTCACATGAAATTTGATAAACACCATGAGATTCAAGAGGGATTGAATCCTTGGGCTTGGTTATTATATTGCTGATCTTTTGATGAGTAGAAAACGCTGTATTTATATTATAGCATTTTAATATATGTCTAATACTGTCTGTATTTTCTTTTACATATAGAACACAAATCCTAATAGCGGATTTATCATCTTTTTGTTTTCTATTTTCTCCATTTTGGGCTTGAAATAAACCTTTTTCAATAAATTTATAATTATAACTATTTGCTAATAAAACACTATTAATATGATTTACTTGTTTCAGATGTGACTTATCTGAAAGGTTAATGGCTCTATTTAAAAGAGTTTTGGCTACAGAAACTATCTGAGTTTGAGTGATGATGAGAATGAAAATGTAAATACCTGTCCGTGTGTGTATTGTAAATTGAAAAAGTTAAACTATTTGGTGTTCTGGTGACAAGAACATCAAGAAATGGAGTTTACCATCAGATTCTGTCTCCATTGTAAATTTAATATGAGGATGCATATTATTTAAATAAGTGCTTGTATTATAGATAAAGATGCCATTAGATGGCGCCATTTTCATGCTAAAACTATAAAATATGAACATTCACAGGCCGTTGATTTTAATAATTTTTCTGTGCTTTTATGTAATGCAAAAATAAAAACAAAACAAAATAGTCTTTTTTAAATATTATTTTTTATTAACGTATACAATTTAAATGATAATAATAAATGTGAAATAAAATCAACAAATTACAATTTGATTCGTATTTTTTATATCGTATACTTTTTAAATTGTGTTATGGCTGTTTTTTATCAATTTTCTATCGGATATTTTTTTACTTGTGTTACGACTTTTTTTGTTGTTGTTTAACTAAAAAATAATAATTGTAATAAAAGTAAAAGTTGTTACGGTTAGATTTAGGGTTAGTTTTAGGGTTAGTTTTAGGGTTAGTTTAGGGTTAGGTTTAGAGTTAGTTTTAGGGTTAGTTTAGGGTTAGTTTTAGGGTTAGTGTTCTGTTTGTAATGCTAAAATAAAAAAATTCAAAATCGTAACCATACTTGGACAGAAAAAAGAAACTCAAACTTTTTTTAAACAACAACAAACACATACAAATGTCTTTTTTACTTATTAAACATGTTTATAATATTTTCTTTTTATTAAATTTACAAAAAAAACTGTATATTTTGACTTTTCTTACTGGATATTTTTTTCATACCGTTCTTTTTTACTTCAAAAATATACAGATGGTTCTTTGTCTCATGGAATGTTAGTAACAGTATGTTACTTGACACGTTACCTAATTGCAACTCAATAAAAACATAGATATTTAACATTTTCCCAAATAAAAGTTCAATACAGTATGTTGTAAAAAGTCTTATAGTTATAGTTTTAAAAAATCTGAACATTTCAATAGTTTAAAATAAAAAAAAATCCAATGAAAACAACATTTCAATACAATTCAAATACAAACTCTGTCATCAAGCCATAATTATTTTATAAATTGTGCAAATTCAGAAAATGTATTTGCTGCTATGCGACATACATGCTGTACTGCGATGCGACATAGCGGCCTGCATTCTGTAGCACAACAAAAAAGTTGCATTATAAAAAACGCGGGTTTGAACGTGTCAGCCGCGGAAACAGCATTTTTATGTGTTTTGGTGCAAAAACCGTGCCATAGAGCGGCATCTTTAGTTCAAAGATGAGTACCTTTAAATGTAAGAAAAAATCATCTAATTTATTTTTTCCATGTTGCCATATGACAAATGTGTCATCTATGTATCTGAGTCAAATGAGAGGTTTTAAAGATGATGATTCTAAAGCACAAGTTTCTATATTTTCCATGAATAAATCAGCTATTACTCCTGAGATAGGTGAGCCCATAGAAATACCAAAAACTTGTCTGTAATGCTGTCCATTGTATACAAAATATGTGTTCAAGAGACAATGTTTAATCAAAGCATAATATGGTCTGGTAAATAGAACAATTAACCTTTCAGATAAGTCACATCTGAAAGAAGAAATAAATCATATTAATAGTGATTTATTAGCAAACAGTTATAATTATAAATTTATTAAAAAAACCTTATTTCAAGCCCAAAATGGACAAAATAGGAAACAAAAAGATGATAATCAGCTATTAGGATTTGTGTTCTATATGTAAAAGAAACTATAGAGAGTATTGGATGTATATTAAAATTCTATAATATAAATACAGCATTTTCTACTTATCAAAAGATCAGCAATATAATACCCAAGCCATTCAATCCCTCTTGAATCTCATGGTGTTTATCAGACTTCATGTAAAAATTGTAAAGCTTCTTACATAGGTATGAGTAATCATCGCATCAGTGTTAGGAGAGATGAGCATGCTAATGCAGTTAAACAACACTTACCATCATCAGCACTCTCACTCCATACTATAGATTCATGTCATAAAATTGATTTTTCTATGTACCAGGATTATATCCAGTTGTGATAATCTCTACCAGTGCAAAATTAGAGAAGCCATTGAGATACTTAAAAGGCCAGATTGTATCAATATGCAAGATGATATCAATATGCAAGATGATACATATAAACTTCTTCCTATTTGGAAAGATTTTTTAAAAAACATTCTTAATTTAATATTTTTGCTATTGGTGGAACTTTAACATTTTTTTCAAATCAGCGATTGTAGCGCCTCTACAACCATCTTTCTACCTTTTATCACCCAGTAGATGACTTGTGTGATCAAGTCAAAACATTGGTATATCAATATTTACATTTTTTAACACAGATGAACCCACAAAATATATCTTATATATATAAATATAGTGAATGTGAATAATAAATATATCCTTTTTTAAAAAAAATATAGTGATGTACACTACAACAAAAGCTTATATAAGAAGTCAGATTCTATAATAACTCTTTTTCACTAAATTACAATTTATACAAGACATTTACATACCATACATCAATACAACAATGACATATATCTTTGTCACTGAGGATATAATAATCAAATTAGTTAATTTAACTTTAGTTATCTTTATATTTGAAAACAACATATATACATTTTTAATAAAATCAATCATCTACTTGTATCGAAATGTATTAATGCTGACATTATGAAAAGTTCTGAAAAGAATTAAGGTAAGCTTATTATAAATCTAAGTAATAAACAGAAAATCACTCAATCATTAGTGATGAAAAAACATTGTAGATATGTTTTATTTTATGTAGTCTTCTAGATCTACAGCATAGGTTCCCAAATTGTTTCAGGCCACCATCACCTTTGCAAGACATACATTTTGTAATGCCCCTCCCTAAGTATAACAGTTTTCCACAGATGAGGCCTACCCTGTGATTCATACAATGCACATAAGATACAATATGATGTCAAGGTCACACATCAGAATATGGCATCAACATAAACTCAATATCAATAACAAAAAGAAAACAACAAAATTTAATGTTATCAAATTTAAGTTTAAATGAGTGAAATCAAAACCAAAATCGATTATATTTCCTGATTTCTGCCTATCCAAAAAGTCTAATGCCCTGCTAATTGGTACCACAAAGTTTTAGGCATATATCTTTGAAAGGCTGAACCTAAACTTCATCTTTATGTGCCACTTTTGAGAAGAAAAAAACACTTTCAAAAAGCAAAAACCACTGCCAACAAAAAACCAAATCAGCATATCAATAAATTTTCAATAATCACATACAGAGATTACAAAAATAATAATAATTTCACACAAAGTAAGTTTCTCTTTTCTCAAATAGAACAGTGTGTTAAAAGTAAACAACAACAAATATATATATATATATATATGTGTGTGTGTGTGTGTATGTATCCCTCAGCATAAACACAAGCATTCCAGATGTTAATTTGGTAGAACTGTTTTAAAGTAGGAAAATCAAATAATTTATAGAGAAACAAAAAAAAAAAAATACAATAAAATTTATAGCAACAAGACATAATGATAATAAATTTATATATATATGTTAAAACGAAGATTTGCATGGGTTAAATATATAAATATTTTATCATCCTAAACTTTAATACATATACTATTTATTTCACAAAATCCACAAATAATAAACTTTTACCTTAATAAAACATAAAATCTCACAAAAAATTTAAATTTAGAATTTTTAAAGAAATCTTCCAAGCATCTCATGATATCTTTTTATATCTCAATGGCTTCTCTGATTTTGCATTGTAGAGATTATCAAAATCAGAGAAGCCATTGAGATACTTAAACCAGATTTTCAATACGAGATGATTCAAACTTCCTCCTATTTGAAGATTTCTTTAAAACATTCTTAAATTTAATTTTTGTATTTATTTTAATGTTTTATTCAAACCAGTGATTTACCTCCACAACCTCTTTCTACCTTTTATAACTCTTATCTTGTGTGACCAAGTCAAATGTCAATATTATATTAAAAGTTTTTAGATAACCCCAAAATATTATTTTATATATATATATATACCATCCAGCTTTCTTCTGGTTTTTTCCATTAACCATCTCTGCACTATAAATCATGACAACAAGGCAGTGAGGGCTTCCCTTCTTCATTGCAAAATGTAGGCATTAAGGTGTTCATGATCATCAGGCAGGTGCACTAACATTGGGAGTTTACTTCATTAGCATTTTCATAATAAAATTTAGACATTTTTATATTTCTCAGCTTTCTCTAAAAATATTTATAATAATGACAGCATCCAATCAAGAATCAATCATGCAATTCTGGACAGACTATAATTTGAAGCTAGGTTCAGCTTTGCCTACTTTCATAAAGTTCTCCACTGCTTTACAACTAGAATATTTATTTTAGTTCAGCAAGCCCTTAATCACCCAGCAAACAAAACATAGCAAGGAAAACATTAAACTCAGAAGAGATGACCCTCAATCACCTGCTGAAAACCTTTTATAACACACCTATAGTGATACAAATTAAGTACCCCTCTTTCACTATTACAGCCATTACCTCCAATTTCTTGAATAATTGATCATGATACAATTGATATAGCTTTTACACCTTTTTATCTTTCTCTTCTTTCATTTTCCACTCAGACTCTTTTAATTCCTCAAGAAGTTCCATTTTACATATAGTTTCTAATTTTAATACAATGGAAATAGCTTTATCCATCTTTACAAAACATTTTAAACAAAAAAAAAACAAACAAATCTGACATATGACAAACTTTTAGATTCTCTCAGGTGATATTGGCCTTAAATTACTTTATTTTTTTAACAAAAAATATAATGCACAGGATTACCATTTCTATCTATTACTAAAATTTAAAATTATTCATACAATAATAAACTGCATTCATTTTAACTTGTTAATAAAGAAAAAAACATCATAAATGTGCAAACATTTACAATTACTCTAACTATTCCTCCTTTTTTATATATTCTTGCACATAAACAATTTATAAAATAACCATAAAATTGGAAAAATAATGTAAAAATTAGCAGTTTGAGAGCACGTTAAAAACGATGATCGATGTGTCCAGAGAAAAGGCTGTACTACCGTGAATGCCCCCCAAATGCTTCTGAACCCATTATCACCCCTCTAGAAGTTTTCACTGACCACTTTGGAAAACACTGACCTACAATAATTTCAGCCATAAATTATAAAAGCAAAATTTAAAAGCAGATAAATGTTGATATTATAAAAATATATTTTGAAACCTAAATATAGTGCAGTGATGGAAATCTATGTGTTAAATGTGAAATCATTAAATTAATTAACGACATTGTCTAAAATATATTTAAAAAAACAACCACCATTGGCTGAAGGACATATCATGTTTATAAGATATTTAAGAACATTTTAATTTTCAGTAAAGTAAAAGACAACTTTATGATATTTTAGGAGTTTATTTATATTTAGGTTTTTTTCTGTAGTTTGGTCATATTTACTATTTTTACATTTTTTCTTATTTACAAATCAGAAAAAATATAGTCAAAAATAATTTCCATGTGAAAAAAACTGTACAGTAATGCGTTATAACACCATGAAAAAATGGCAACTTTTGCTGATGGGGTTTAATAAAAAGTAAATAGCAGGTAATAATGAGGCAATTATTTAAAAGAAGCCAAACAACTGCTTAAAGAATGTTATATCCTCTTCTAGTACAAGTCTTGTTTAAATATGTTTATTACCATAAAAGTATTTTTCACTATATTTAAAAACAACTGGATAGCATATTGTTATAAGATGTTGTAAAACTGTAAGCATATATTTGACCATTTC
The DNA here is from genome assembly GCA_028023455.1 of Epiperipatus broadwayi. Classification (NCBI taxonomy): domain Eukaryota; kingdom Metazoa; phylum Onychophora; class Udeonychophora; order Euonychophora; family Peripatidae; genus Epiperipatus; species Epiperipatus broadwayi. The sequence goes on along the minus strand of JAQFVV010007312.1, from coordinate 9,804 downwards.
TGAACATTATCTCACAAAAAAAAATAATTTTTAAAAACAATCTTCTGTGAATTATTATTAGGATATCTAAATTTGTTGAAATGTATTTATTTTTTTGCTTTTAAATGATGAATTTTGATATCTATGAAAAGCTAATTCTACATTGTAAGTACATTTATTACTTTTATATGTATTTATGATTCCACTCCTTTTAAAATATTTGTTGTAGATATTCAGTTTGGTGTAGATTGGTAATCAATAATGGATTACTTATAAATATGTGTATTTCACCTTCTGATTTTGGCAGCTATCTTTGCAACTGGTCTTAAAAAAAGCGTCCCTTAGCGATTCAGTTTCAAGAAGACAGGGACAATTGTCCCCTTACCTTTACGTTTTTATTCAAGGTAAGTCGGTTTTAATCATTATATATTATGGAAAGTGATAATATAATCAATAACTCTCAAATTAATGTTAGCCCCAATCTCAGCATTCAATCTAGCAATGCAGTCATCGGTCGTAAATATTATAGCCTTAGATCTAATCTAAATGAAACTAAACTAACTTCTACAACAAATAAAAACCCACAAACCAATAAATCAAATGAAAACATCATGGCAAATATCAACAAAAGTTTAGAAAATATTCAACTTACCCCTAATATAAACAATAGCATAAATATCTCATCAAGCGAAACTATTAAAATCCTTAAAAATACAAGCAAAAACCAATCATCTCCTCTCCGAAGACTTTACGCACCCTCACAAGACTCTAATGAGCAATTTCCTTTGCCCAATAATACCCTGAAAACCATATCTGAAAATAATAGACAAAATTACCAACAAGATGATTTTGGTGAATTTTTTAAAGTAAAAACTTTTCCACCAGAGGTCAACAAAACCAGCGCTGTCACATTACAGTGTGTCAACAGTAAATTTAAAAATCAAAAAGAAGAAATAAATTTTAAAACTAATAAATCTCACTCCAAAACAAACAAAGATTATAGCACAGAACAATCCATTGCTACATCAGCCAACTTACAATCTAAACCAATTTCCTCAATTCAAATATTGAAAAATTCCTCTATGTCCGCAAATATCGTAAGGTCTAAAAATTCTGAGAGCATCTCCGAAAATATTAAGGCCGATAATTTCAATGAACTATATTTGAATATCTCAGAATTAGATATAGAACAAGAATCAAACACTCTGGGAAATGTCTCATTTAATATAAATCGATCTTAAAATGAGACGTACAGAATTCTGCATGCAGTTATTCAAATATAGTTCTAATATTTTTATTTTAGACCTTGTCAATATTTAATTGAGAAATGTAAGTTATTTGATGTAACAGTAGTTGTTCTGTGCTACTGGAGGTGAATTTTTATTAGTTTTTTTTTCTCTTTTTTGATTTTTATTCTTGTATTTTTTTAATAATATGACTGCTTTATGACTGTTGACCTCTGATTGAAAAGTTTTACTTAAAAAATTTTAAAAATCATCTTTTGATTATTTTGTCTATTATTTTCGGGCTAGAAGTATTATTGGGCAAGAAATTAACTTTCATTGCGAAAAATTAACAGCGTTTTTAAGGATTTTAATAGTTTAAACTTTGATAGATATTTATGCTATTGTTTATTAGGGTAGAGTTGAATGCATGATATTTTCATTTGATTTATTGGTTTGTGGAGTTTTTTATTTGTTGTAAATGTGCATTTAGGTAGATCCTAAAACTATATGTGACTACATTGCTATGAAGATATAATTTGAGTTGTGTTATATTATCACTTTCCATAATATAATATTAAACGACACCTTTGAATAAAGCGTGGTGTCCCTGTCTTGAAACTTTGAGCGCTTTAAGACCGGGTGCAAAAGACTAGCGAAAATTTACACATATTTATAAATTAATCGATTATTCCAATCTTACACTGAATATACAATTGAGTGGGTCTAAATACATATAAAAAAGAAAAATAAATATTGCACAATATAGAATTAGCTTTTCCATAAAGATATCAAAATTCATCATTAAAAGCAAAAAATAAACGTTCAACAAATTTAGATATCCTAATAATAATTCACAGAAGATTGTTTTTAAAATTATTTTTTTATTGAGTTAATATGTTTAAATGATGTATAAATATATGCTTTATTTGACACATTTTTAATCTTATATGTATATATGTAACTATCAGTTTTAAATATAGTGAAAAAATAAAAACATATTTATATAGCTCATTCTTTGTTTTTGGCTTCTTATGCCTCATTATTTATTTTAGTTACCCCCCAATCGGCTAAAAAGTTGCCATTTTTCGTGGTGTTAAATAGCTTTGCCGCATTTTTTCGCATGAAGAAATATTTTTGACTGCCTATTTCTGATTTTATGTAAGAAAAATGTAAATGTAGAAATATGACCAAACTTGCGAAAAAACCCACAAATATAGATAAACTCCTAAAAAACCGTAAAGTTGTCTTTTACTTTTACTGAAAATTAAAAATGTTGTTTAATTTAAATATGTATATATGTGTAATAAATTGATTTGTTTTTTTTTAAAAAAATATATTTTAGGGTAATGTTGTTAATTAATTTATGATTTCGCATTTGCTTTACATAGATTTCCATCACTGCTATTTAGGTTTCAAGCTAATTTTTAATATCAACATTTATCTGCTGCATTTTTTGCTTTTACAATTATGGCTGAAAATATTGTAGGTCAGTGTTTTCAAAGTTAGTCAAATTAAAACTCTAGAGGTTCCGATTCTCTACTAGTCCCGATCTCGTTCTTCTCAAACTCTTTTAATTTTTTACATTATTTTTTCAATTTTATGGTTATTTTATAAATTTAAACATGTGCAAGTATAAAAAGGGGGAATAATTGTAAATGTTTGCACACATTTTTGATGTTTTTGCACTATGTAATTTAAAATGGTACAATTTATTATATTATATTGAATAATTTTAAATTTACGAAAATAATAGATAGAAATGGTAATCCTGTGCATTACTATTTTTTGTTAAAAAAATAAAGTAATTTAAGGCCAATCACACAAAATCTAAAAGTTTGTCTTATCTGTCAGATTTGTTTGTTTTTTTGTTTAAATATTTTGTAAAATGGATAAAAATATTTCCATTGTATTAAAATTAGAAGCTATGTATGAGAAGTCTGAGTGAAAAATGAAAGAGAAGAAAGATAAAAAAGGTGTAAGCTATATCCAATTGTCATGATCAATTATTCAAGAAATTGAAGGTGTAACTGTAATAGTGAAGAGAATTTACTTTAATTTGTATCCTCCGTTACGTGTTATAAAAGGTTTTTCAGCAATTGTTGAAGATTTTGAGTTTAATGTTTTCTGCTATGTTAAGAGCTTGCTTGCTAAAATAAATATTCTAGTTAGTGGAAGAAACATGAGTAGTTAAAAACTGAACTGGCTTCAGGTGCATAGTCTGTCCAGAATTATGATTCTTGGATGCTGTCATTATTATCTTTTGAAAATATACGTATTTTCTTGGGGTTTAATCATTATTTAAAACTTTTTTAATATCAATATACTGACATTTCGACTTGATCACACAAGCCATCCACAGAGGTTATAAAGAGGTGAAAGACAGTTTGTGGAGGCTACAATCACTGGTTTGAATAAAACATTAAAAATCCCACCAATAGCAAAAATGTTAAATTTAAGAATGTTTTTTAAGAAAAATCTTTCCAAATAGGAGGAAGTTTGCCGTATCATCGGCTTATTGATACAATCTGGCCTTTAAGTATCTCAATGGCTTCTCTGATTTTGCATAATCTCTACCAATGCAAAATCAGAGAAGCCATTGGGGTACTTAAAAAGGCAGATTATATCAATAGACCTAAGCAAACATTCTTAAGACAACATTTTGCCTTATTGGTGTTTTTTATGTTTTATTTGAACCAGTGATTGTAGCGCCTCTACAAGCAGTCTCTTCTATCTTTTTATATAACTCGTTAACTTTATAGTAAGTAGTCAGTATATTGATATTAAGTTTTAACACGGATGAACTCGCAAAATAGTATTTTATATATTTAACTACCATGCAAATCTTTCTTATATATATATATAAATTTATTGTACATTATAATTCTTTGTTGCTATAAATTTTGATTATTATTTTTTTTTGTTTCTCTATAAGAATTGATTTTCACTATAAAACTGGCGAGAATGCTGTGTTTGGACCTACACACACACACACACATATATATATATATATATTTGTTGTTGTTTACTTTTAACACATTATGGCGAAAAGAAAACTTTTTTTACTTTTGTGTGAAAATTAATATTGTCTGTGATATTATTGAAAATTTAATTGATATCTTGATTTGGTTTTGTTGACGTGGTTTTAGTGTTTTTAGCTTCTCAAAAATTATTTTTAAAAGTTTAGTTCCGGCTATATATATGCCTAAAACATTGGTACATTATTAGCAGGGCAGGAAATCGATTTGGTTTTTTGATTTCACTCATTTAAACTTTTTTAAATTTAATAACTTGTCTTGTTGTTTTTTCTTTTTGTTATGGTTATGTTGTGCCATGTGTGACCTTGACATTGGTATCTTGCGCGCGGGTGCGTGGGAGCAGGCTCATCTGGCGGAAAACTGTTCAGGGAGGAGCGCCCACAAAATGTATGTGAAGGTGATGGTGATGAAAGAAATATGCTGTAGATCTAGAGACTACATAAATAAAACATATCTACAATGTTTTTCATCACCACTAATGTTTATTACTAAGCCGCGCTAATTCTTCAGAAACTTTTTCATACGATACAATGATTTTATTAAAAATGTATATATTGTTTTCAAATAAAGATAACTAAAGTTAAGTGCATTTATTATTATATCCTCAGTATTTTAAGATATAGCCATTGTTATTGATATGAAAGTATGTAATAACGTATAAATTTAGCAATTTAGTGAAAAAAGATTATTATAGAATCTAACTCTCTGCTGTTGTAGTAATACATCACTATGTTTTTTTAAAAAAGGATTATTTATTGATGCATTCACTATATTTATATATAGATTATTTTGTGGGTTCCATCTATTGTTAAAAAATGTAAGTGATGATATATAATGTTTTGACACAAGTCATCTACTGAATTAAAAAGTAGAAAACGTAGAAACACAATAAACTGATTTGAAAAAGAAGTTCCGCAATAGCAAAAATATTAAATTAAGAAATGTTTTTAAAAAATCTTTTCAAATAGGAAAGAAGTTTATATGGTATCATCTTATATTGATATCATCTTGCATATTGTTTAATCTATTTTAATAATATTGGCTTCTCTAATTTTTACTGTTAGACATCACAACTGGATATAATCACAATTTTTTTAAAAGGTAATTTTATGACATGAATCCTATAGTAATGGATGTGATGTGGTAAGTGTTTAACTGCATTAGCATGCTCATCTCTCCTAACACTGATGCGATGATTACCATACTAGTAAGCTTTACAGACACATGAAGTGATAAACACCATGAGATTCAGAAGGGATTAGTAATAGTATTATATTAGCGATCTTTTTTGATAAGTAGAAAATGCTGTATTTATATATAGAATTTTAATATACATCCAATACTCTATAGTTTTTTTTTACATATACACAAATCTAATAACTGATTATCATACTATTTTGTCCATTTTGGGCTTGAAATAGGTTTTTTAATAAATTTATAATTATAACTGTTTGCTAATAAATCACTATTAATATGATTTATTTCTTCTTTCAGATGTGACTTATCTGAAGGTTAATTGTTCTATTTTAGACCATGTATGCTTTGATTAAACATTGTCTCTTGAACATATTTTGTATACAATTAAGTTTACGTGTTTCTATGGAGCTCACCCTATAATCTCGGGAAACTGTGCTGGAAAACCTCTCATTTGACTCAGATACATAGATGACATTTGTCATATGGCAACATAAATTAGTGTTTTTCTTACATTTAAAAGGCACTCATCTTTGAGCAAAGATAAACACACAACTTTCTATGGCGATTTTTACCAAATTACAGAAATATACGGCGTTTTTTTATAATGCAACTTTTTTGTTGTGCTAACACAGGTGCAGGCGTATGTTTTCTCGCCTAATATGTATGTAAAACTAGCGCTAAATACGACGCAATTTGCCGCAATTTATAGAAATAATTATGGCTTGATGACAGAAGTTTGTATTTAATTGTATTGAAATGTTGTTTTCATTGGATTTTTTTAAATTTATTTAGATTTTAAAACTATAACTATAAGACTTTACAACATACTGTGATGAACTTTATTTGGAAAATGTTAAATATCTATGTTTTTATTGAAGTTACGAGGTAGGCGTGTCAATAACACCATGAGACACAAGAATTTTAGTAAAAAACGACCCATGAAAAAATATCCGAGCAAAAAAGTCAAAATGTATTTTTTTGTAAAATTTGAAATATTATAAACATGTTTAATAAGTAAAAAAACATTTGTGGTGTTGTTGTTTAAAAAAGTTTGAGTTTTCTTTTTTTTCTGTTAAAATAATGTGATTTTTAATTTTTTATTTTAGCATTACAAAATGACACTAACTTGATACAAATACCACAAAATTTATAAACAAATAACCTAATACAAAACTACAAATCTAATTGGTATTTTTGGTTAAACTAACAAGCAAAAAATCATTCTAATTATCGAATAGAAAAACTGTTAAAAACAACCATATTTATTTAAAAATGCGTTATAAAAAATGAACAATTGTAATTTGTTGTTTCTTTTCGCATTTGTGGTATCATTTAAATTGTATTCGTTGTAAAATGTATTTAAAAACTGTTTTGTTTTTTTATTTTTTGCGATTACATAAAAGCACAGAAAAAATTGCGATAGTGAATGTTCATATTTTACTTCATTTTTAGCATCGAAAATAATCAATCCAATGGCATCTTTACTCTATGAAAACGCAAGCACTATTTATGCATCCTCATATTAAGAATTTGCAATGAATTCTGATGGTAGAAGCTCCATTTCTTGATGTTCTTGTGCCGTACCAAATAGTTTGGCTTTTTTCAATTTTGAAGCATTTAGTGCAAAATTCCAAGCCATCTCAGATTGGCCCAAGAAATCTGAAACAAAGAAATTTAGAAATGTATTAATAATTGTTTTATTAGCAAATAGTTTATAATTATAGGAGAAAGGTTCAAGCCCAAAAGAAATAAACTATTGTTGTGTTCCTATATGCTGGTTTGTCATTTATAAATATTTATAATATAAATACAGCGTTTCTAAAAAGATCAGCAATTCAATCCTCTCTCATCTGTTTCATGTGAAAAATTGTAAAGCTTCTTATATATAGGTTGTAATTGTATCAGTGTAGGAGAAGACAAATGCTATGCGATTCAAACAACCCTCATCTCTCTCACTCTTACTAGATTCAGGTCATAAAAGTGATTTTTATTTTGCGGGTTATATCCAGATGTGTAGTCTCTGCGATTCTGAGTTTCAGAAATTCCATTGAAAACGCAAAGGCCAGGAAGAATTCTCACAAACTTGACTGAAGACATTCTTAATTTAACATTTTATATTGTGGAACTTTAATGTTTTTTTAAATCAGTGATTGTAACACCTCTCACCTTCTTTCCACCTGTTATCACCCAGACGTGTGTCAAATCAGAACATCGATATATCAATATTTGGCAAAACATGGATGAACAAGAAATGACACTATCAGCTGTATTATATATTATTCTGTATTTTGAGTGCCTTCACCATAGCACACCACATATAAAATTGGTGTGTTATTACTTAGTGTTTTCTCTTCCCTCAGCCGCAAGACTTTGAGGAAAACAGGGCGATCTATTTTCAAACTCAAAATGCACTTATAAGAGCAATCTTAACTACCTAGAACAGAAGAGTATAGTATATAAATCATTCCTTTTTAAATCCATTTCTTTAATAATGTTATTGGACTTAAATATTATAATTTTTTAATTAATAATTAAATTATGTAATTATCAATATATTTTGGCGCAGTGTTTTAGAATGTATTTATATAGAAAGTCAGAGACTCCCTCCTCATGTTATTACTTGAAAATAGTACTTAAATTAAGTTTTCTACATCAGATTATCAGTAGAAAAAGATGAAACAAATATTACACATTAAACCTGAAGAAATAAACAAGTGAAACGACATTTGGAGGCGTAAATATTATTATGATTTTTTTCTTTCAAATTTTTATTATTTTATTAGTCAATACTTTAACATAAGGTATAAATATTATTTTACGAGGGTCTGCTATTTTGTTACTTCTAATGATTTCCACTAAAATTTTGTATTTAATTTATATAATATTTACAATATTAAAGTTTTGATATTAATCTTAGGCTCAGACAATTATTCATTATTTTCAGTATATTAACAAATATTATATCGATAGTATTTAAAGTATAATCTAATTAATTCTTTAAACAAAAAACTTACTTTCCTGAATAATTGTCTTGATTTTTTAAATAATTTTTACCGAAGTATTTTTTAAAAAATTATATTTATATTTGAATAAAAATAGTTTCATTTTATATGAAAAAATAATAAAACGAAGTCCGGCAGCGACAGCACTTCCGAATTTATTGGGTTGTCTATGACATATGAAAAAAAAAACGAATTTCAAAATTGAATAAATATCAGGGCAGCTACCATTCAAATTGTCTATATTTTAAATAATACTTAAAAGATGTGCTATTAAATAAGATTTTTTGTAATCCTGATATGAGTAATGTGTAAAATGTATTTATTTTAAAATAGAAAAAAAAAAGAGGACGAATCTTTAATTTATTTTGATTGTTTACAAAGAAAATCAAAGCGGAAAATGATCTATATAACTTTATTTGATTGTTTATAAGACTATACACAACATTTAATTCTACTGCTTTATGATAATATATTTTATTCCAGATAATATGGCGGCAATACTTACATTCTTGTTTTGAGGTAGTTTTCAGTTTATTGTAAATCATTTCAGCAAATTCGAATGCTAAATAGCTTTTTAAAATTTACTACACCACAAATATATTTTTAAAAAAGAAACGCACTTATTTAACAAATTGTTCATTAAAAAGTAAAAAGATTCTGTATTAATTACAGATTTTGTTGTTATATGAAAAACTTTAAATAAAAGCAAGATGTGCTAATAAAAGCATTAATTCAATCATTAATTATTAAATCAATTAATTTATTGATGAACCGATGTATTTACAGTTATATAATAATTGTGGTTCAGAAAAATATTTTAATTTTAATGCATTACTTATCCAAATTAAATGTTATGTTTATGAATAATATGCATTATTTTCTTTCTCTTTATGCCATTATACATTTTTATTTATTTCTTATCCAAGCTATTATTATCTTCTTTTTACTTTATTCACATAAAAGTTTAGATTTTAGTAGTTGTAAAATTAGTTCACTCTAGTTTCTTGCATCACTGTGTTATAAAAACAAATCTCTCTCTCTATATATATATATAAAGGTTACAACTTCCGAGACTTAAATCTACCTACAGCTATCATTCACGTAAATCAGTTGTGAGTGGATAGCTACTAAGAAACGACAGTTATCCTTTTAAATTACATTAGCAGTATAGATAATACTAGTATTTATATATATATATATATAGAAAGCTCACTAAACAAACTTTTAACAAGCTTTGTGGAATATACAACCTTAAACTAGTTTCTGCTACTGGTGTCCTCAGTGAAGTGCTAGGATATTCAATCATTAGATTAAAAATACTAGGACAAGCCTAACCACTTTATCTAATGTATAACTATTAAATAG